>DWON01007894.1:0-12534 GCA_018251015.1 Phocides pigmalion okeechobee
GAGTCCTAAAAGTTCGGTGTTTTATCGCAAATTTTTGGCATAACTTAGCTTTAACGTAACTTTTGGCTTAAATAAATAACCGAAAGAGAATGAAAACTCCAGAATAAATCTCATGAATCTATTCAAGCGTAGTTTATTTATTCCACAGTTTAGATAACCTTACTCTGAATGTATAACTTTGGTAGTTTTCATACTAATACATAACTAAAAATAATCTGTTCACAAAATCATAATTTGTGTAAAAAATAATGCACCTCAATACGTTTTTTCACATTAGTGCTAGGTAAAATAGCATTCGTTTGATTAACAATCTTTTTCTTAACTACCGTCCGCTAGTGAAATATTAAATATTTAATTATAAATGCTTAGGCTATTTATTATTAATATTGTTTTATATTACATTGTGGCAGGATATGATGCATTTAAGTCGTATTGCGCACCGTCGAATGGACCTTAGTTTGTATACATAACACGTGCAGTACAAAATACTGACAACACCTCTCTGCATGGAAGAACGTTGTATGCGACTATGGCGATGGATTTATTTTACGTAGTATTTTTGATTCTAATTAACCTTATAATGAAATAAAATATTTGAATTTGGACTATCAAACGGCGCTGTCATCACATGAATTTGGAAAAATATATATTTTTTACAAATAAACGCGATACAACATATTGTCGTGACACCGACGTTTCTGTATCAGCACGGGAGATCAGCGCGTGACAATCGCATGGCTCCAACATCCCATTGCGTATATCCATGTTTACATAAATAACACGGTACAACATACTGACAACGCATCTCCGCGTGATAGTGCGGTGCATGCGATTATGGAGCGGCAAGTGTTATGCCCACCAACACACATGACACTAAAAATTTACACACACATAAACACAAGCACACGAATCAGCGTGAGGTCTTATATCTAATGCATGTCTAATACTTTTGGTGCTTTACAAATCATCATCTGAATCATCATCTGTTTTGTTAAACACTTTTTTCGCAAATTCTTTGTTAAAGTATTCAGATATCATTTTCCAAAAGCTTACTGTAAACCAAAATAAAACGGCAAGGCATAAAATAAGACGCAATGCGGGGCCAATCATTTTCGTATTTCAATTTAACAATATTTGAATTCAAAATTTTACTTAAATGCGGTTAAATTTATAGATATATCTGTTAACGCTATTTATTATGATCCTTGCTCTTATAGTTACTCAGACTTCTAAAGCGGTGGTTGTTGTTGTTGTTGGTGGTGTTTGACTCCGAGCAAGGACAAATATTTTAGTGACGAGCAATGAGTGTTTTTTGTCTAAGTCAATTATCTATTTAACCTTTATCTAAGTTTTTCAGTTGTCTCGTATCATATGATATGAGCACAGAATTAGTACAAATCAGACTCTGTCCAAATTACTATCAGACGGCTTGTGAGTTGTCCCAAAGCATTAATAATAATTATTATTATTTATAAATTTTATTTAAGTAGCTTGTATATTTGTCCGGAATAAAATCGTGTCACTTGTTACATTAGTAATATTTTAATTATAAATATTATCGAATAGAGTAAACTTATCACAAGTGCAAAAGTAGCTATGTCGATTTACGAAAGGTCCTTCTTAATAAACAGGATTAAAAAATATTAAGAAGCAGCTCTATTAATTACATACTACAAGCACATACAGTGATTAGATTTATGAATTATGGACAAAAATACTAAGTTTAGTATTCAAACGTTGAAAACTACGATCATTGCGTCTGTTCACTTAATTCAATTAAACGGTCCGTAACCATTACAAGTAATTGCTTGCACTTAAACCAAATGTTGGATCATTGGCAAAGTTTGTTGGGTAACTTGTTACATGCTCTTTATTACTGTTTACCTTGATTACCCTGTTAACCGGTACCGGGAAAGTTAACCTGTAAGGTAATTCTTTACAAAAAAATGCTTAGTTTCTTATAAGGTGTTAAAGCTAAAATCCCAGGTCATCTGGAGCTAAATACATACTGTTGCTCACTGATTTTGGTCCTACGCAAACAGTAAAAACAAATATAGTTAAGAAATGTGATACCTAAGAGACTTTTTAGCAAATATTATTTGAGGCCGTGTGGCGAAATACACAAGAACATACAGATATTTTTGTGAAAACAAAATGTAAGATTTTTTGTATGCTTTAGAATTACAAAAGTTTAATAATAAACTTATTATACATCGATAGTCATTATTACCATTACATTTATAGGATATAATTGTATAACTACGGTTTTATATATATATATTAGTAATATGCAGTAATAACAAATAGCACTTTAAGTATCTGTACTTCTTACGACTCCCAAAGACATACAGTAGAAAGATTACATCGAGTAATATTCTTCAATTTAAGTCATATTAATATTATGCGTTATATGTCTAAAATATCGCGTCAGGTCCGTAAAAGGCGTCAGATATAATATCATACACAATATGGATATGTGGGTATACCAAAGTTGTAAGAACCAAGATACTGTTGGCTATGACGAATAGTTTCATATTCTCCAAACCGTCTGACGATCTGAAAAGATAGATAAGAATAGTATTATTAATAGCATGTTTCTTTATTTATTTGTTAATTCAATTATTCATTTGTTCATTTATTTACCTATTCATTTATCAATTTCGTTAGTTTTCTTTATTTATTTATTAATTTGTTTATATAATAATTTACAAATAACTGATGTCGCAAATGGTGATTTAAATGCCTAAAAGAATTATATACTGGTTAGTACTCGGTTGATGTTTAGAAATTCAATGAATATGTAATTTTCTACTCCAATGTCCCTATAGTATAATTTACTGTCACCTAAACTAAAAACGAAAAGAAAACTTAACATTTTAATATTTTTGCAATCAGGAGGCAACTTTTAGATGTCGATGATCGATTCACAATAATTTCTTCAAGCAAATATTATATATATATATTTAATTCAATGTACGTATGTACAATAAAAATTGGCTATTTATTAAACGTGATTTCATATCCGTATTTATATATTAATATAATTTTCATTTTTTAATATTTACATGCATGCATTCCCGCTCAATACAAACACATACCCCTTCTACTGTCAGGTGAAAATAAAAAGCTTAGAAAAGTACTTCACTCTGCAAAACTCAATAATGCAAGCTATGCATGGATCTTTATGTCGATCGAAGGAAAACCCTAAGCCTGTTCATCTTCTACTTGATCTTTATACCACTCGCAGTCTTTGGAATTCAGCCAAAATCTCAAACATATCACTGGGAGATAGCTGAAATATATTTATGCAATCTATTTCGGAATCCAATGATAATGGAATTTAACTAATTACGTAGATTACTGTGATGATGAGTTGTTGCGCGTAATCAGTCTATGATAATTATATATAAATTAAAATCAAAACTATTTTATTTTAAATAATATAAATTCAAGTGTGATCTTAAACACTTGATTTTTTAGGAGGCGATTTTTAAACTTTTTTGGATAAGAATATAAAAAAATATCACTAATTTTTAATGTAATAATTTATATAACGTAATCTATTTTATTATATCTTTTAGACCTAAATGGCTTTTAATGGCTTCAACAACGCGTACAACTTTGTTAGCCAACAACTTTTCTGAAAAATTATTAATATCAAAAATCTATCAAGAATAATCTTAAAAATTAAACAACAAAGAGTATTCAGAAAACTTCATTGAATTTTGTAAGAAATGATACATTTAAAGCTTTAGTGAATGTTGCATCCATTTTGAAAAGGAAAATTTCACATCACGTGTCAAAGTCTCTTTGGCTTGCAAACATTTCAAAATGTAGTGTTTTCGGAGATACCAACCGGCAACCGGTTTGGCAGCGCACACACATCCATTCAGCCATTCCAGCTCTTGTATCAGGTCAGCTCTGTAATGACGTTGTAGCGTTTCGCACATAATGCTGGTGGATAATCCATGTGATAGAGTGCAAGTGGGAACATACGCCAAATTGTGTCATCTACTTAAGGCTTCGTGTTCATTAGACTACAATTGCATAAAGCGACAATACAGCTAACTAGTCAAAGTAGTGCAATGTAGCTTTGCACGTAAGGCACTATAAGCAATTAGCTTTTCCGCGCAACTTTGCTTACAGAACCTATATTACAATACATTTCAGTAAACACGTAACTACTTTTATCCTATATCCTATCCTATCCTATATTTGAAGCAAATCTATAAAAAGAAACAAAATATCTTACAAATGTTTATATTAAGTTTATCCGCTTTTATACGAACTACCAACCCTTATATTACCTAATTAGGTGAAGAATTTTCAAAATTCCTTTCTTAGTGCTTGCTAAGTCTATGTAAAGAACCTATCTTAAAATTATCAGGACTCTAGCTTCAACTGTTTTAACTGCATGTTGTGTGACTTTGTGTCTGTTAGTCACCTTCCTCTTTTATATATAGATACACATTATTTATTTCTTTATTAAATATGAATAAACATTGACAATAAAGTGGCTAGACTTCGATCATTATTATCGTGTCCAAGCTATTATAACTCGACTAAGTTGTTATATCATAATCAAAACGAAGCGTTGAATTCACAGTAATCGTTATCTCATTGAAGGGTACCAACTGTTACAAGCTTATTGCCCTGTATTCCGTGGAATAACATCTCCCATGATAATACACCACAATGTTCTCGTCAGAGCCACAAACCGCGCAATCTTCGGGCGATTGTCGTTCCATGAATGGAACGCCGTAGGCCATTACAGATAAAGCGCTGCTCCTTGAATGTGCAGCCGCAACTAACGACGAACAATTTATAGTCGATTAGAAACTAATCCCGACTAAAATTAGTCTAGGTGTCGACTAAGTCTTTGAACTCATTAGCGAGAGTTGAAGCTAATTTAAAATTTTCGCCTCAGAGGAACGGTGTTGAAGCGGTGCTACGGATACAGCAGAAGAATTTAAGTGACGCAAAAATAATCCACATTGTGACAATGTGTTTATGGCGTTTGTCTATGAAATCTATGTTCCATGCGGTGCGAGTACCAAAGAGATGTTTACGCGATTATTTCTACGTACGATCTGTTGGAGACATGAGGGTTAATTCATATTTCTCTTAGATTTCAAATATTTACCTACTACAATTGCTATTCAGTGCAGGTATGCCGTTATCAGTCATTACAGTCGCACTAATAGGCAAAGTCTTTCATCAAAAGGACTAGTACTAAGCGATTAGGCCACCACGCTGGCTCAGAGCGGATTGGTAGACTTCAGGCTATCTTTCGTTGTAAAAACTTAAAGGGATTGAAATAGAGAATGCAATTAATTATGAGAAAATTACTATTTTTTAAGTGAGGGATACAAATGAGTTTCTTTTTTAAATTGGTTCTTTGATAAAGCGTAAACAAGCACTGAAAAAGGAATTTTGGAAATACACCCCAAAGAGATGAAAAAGTTTGAAAGATGAAATTTCGTAGAAACGTTATATAATTTTGCGGTTACCGGCTACATTTTGAAGCAAGGCGACCATCTTAGTCCTCAGGAGTAGCAACGTATCTACGTTGAAGCTCAGGTAGGATTTCAGTCGTATATGTGGTAGCACGTGGATTTCTATGGATTACGACTACTTAACATCGAGTGGTTTGTATGTGAGTTTGTTACTCTTCTCACACAAAAAATCGACCTAAAGGGTATTGAATAATTATACCTGAGCCAACTGCCGAAGCCTCCGTTTACATCGTCAAATGAATCAAGTTTAGCCAACTCCTTCTCTGGCACGGGTTTAGGATCGGTCTTAAACAACTTCTTTGATGCTCCACTGTTATGTTTGGTCTTCTTCATAATCTACAATAACAAAATAAGAGTCACGTTGAAAATCTAAAAACTAATTATCATAAAAGATTTCGCTTCCAGAATTGCGTTTGCTATTCAATGCGAGAATGCGGCTAGCGTTCTTGGCACCATGGTGTATGGACACGGGCTCGATTAAGATTGTTTAGGTTGGGGTTTTCAGTTCATCTGATTCTTTTTTTATGTGAGAAGAGTAGCAAACCACCTGATGATAAGTAGTCGCAGTTCATAGACATCCATATATACGACTGAAATCCTATCTGAGTTCGAACGTGGACGTTGTAACTTCTGAGGACTAAGATGTCGCCTCGCTTTAAAGTGTTAGCAACCATACCTCTCCCACCACAACAAGGGTAATGCTTTATGCTGGATTATGAGGGCGGCGGTCGAACTTCCCCCCGGACAAACATTGTTCACCCACTTTTCATACCTTTTACGTGCGTTCAGCAAAAATTCTTTATTCCGCGATTCCATTGTGATGATTCTTATTTTAATGATACCCTATTGCGATGATTCTCATTTTAATGATACAACGTACTGTGCCACAATAATCGTGAGCGCTCCTAATTGGCTCACAGTTACTACGACGCTGAAGCAGACGTCACGAGTCGTATAAAATACGTTATTTGGTACTCGTTAATTGGCTCGTAAAACACCTGGGTCTGATCCAATATAGCTAAGTCACTCTCTTATTATTATCTATGCGTCCACTAAACGATTTTGATTGGTATGTGTCTGTCTATTGAAGATATATTTGACAATTTTTTGATAATATCCACTAATTAGAAGATATAAAAAATCTTTTAACGAAATAGATCTTAAAAGTGTTGAAATTTACTAATCAATAGGTCACATGTTCTCATTATTATAATATACTAGATGCCGATGCATCTACGTCCAAGTTCAAACAAGTTTAATGCGTAAATAAATCCGTTGCAACTTCCAACCGAAACACAAGAGTTACTTTATAGCGTGTTGTGATGATGGCGATAGTACCTTCTCTGTTCAACTACCATTTTTCTTAATAATAATATCCACAAATTTCGAAAAACAAGAATAAAAATATTATCACAGTCACGATAAACAGTTTTCTAATTGCCGATAATGTGAACCAGTCATAGATCATGGACTCATACAACTGGAAACATCGACTCGGTAATTTCAAACTAATATATTGCGTAATTAACACATTTTACAATGTAAAGGGTACTTATGAATAGCATCTTCATAATGTAATGATAGTAACCGTAAAATGTGTTAATTCCGCCACAATATTACTTTAAAATCATGAAATATGATATAACGTTGAAAGTTATAAAATAAATATAAATTGATTTATTACCTTCGATTTCGCAAAGGTAGTGTGGAACAACACGCACGTCTTCTCGCCAGTTTGGTTCTGAACCTAACGAACCGCATTCAGGGAAACCAGGCAAGTGCTGATCAATAACTGTAAGACTTGCCTGACTCATCACGTAATATGAAACAAGCTCACCCGTCTGGCTCTGTCTGTGAGCTGGTTTTGGTGTAATCACGTAGACTTCACGCGGCTTCGCACAGAAGGCTATATGACAATACATTCCAATAGATCACGCAGTTCTATTTTACCCTATATTGTTATATTTGAAGCTGATGAATAGATTTTACTTTATGACCGTCAATCATTAAGCGTATGTTAATACATAATAATGAAATAAAATATTTGAAATTAATTTTGAAGCAAACAAATGAAACCATTTAAAATGACAAAGTTCAAAGGTGTGAGCAGTAAAACTTCTGATAAACGAACCAGCCAATAAGGCTACGGATTTTGCAAAAAATAAACCTCAAAAACTGATCAAGCAGAATATTTTAATATTAGGTGCTTAGTGGCTATGAAGAAAATTAGTAAAATAAATCACGAAAGTAATCCACTGTTTTAAATGCTTTTATACTCTCTTTCGATCCTTAAAGGATACACACACAGGTAGAATAAATTATCTTCTTAATACTTACAACATTTCGGGACTCTGGGCTTAGGTTTTGACTGGGCGTTATTTTCTGGTCAATCATTCACCTTCTTCTTTTATATATCGACATAAATATTGTGCTGGATGATGAAACAGGACATTGGTAAAAGAAATTAAACTTTTATCAATTTCATTAATCAAAAAATCCAGGATAAAAATGCATTTGTAATATTTCAACTTTAAGCCAGTTTTGTCCATGGAGGGCAGTAAGAAATGACCGTTGAATGTGATTGTTACGTAAAAAAAGAAAAATGCGTATGTAAACACGATTTAATCGCATATGATTTGTTGACGTGGGTAAAGGTACTATAATCTAATAAGACATACTTGTTACGCAATAACTTACATGACATGATAAACAATGTTACAGGTGCAGAAACGGGAGCCGCGTATACTATACTTTTTTGTAACTTTAATTAGTTAAACGTTATTTAGAAAGATGTGGTCGCTGCCTCAATTACTTACATATATCTCAATTACATATGACAAGAGTATTTTAAGGCTTTAGCAGACAACGCTTAGCTTGAGCGATGAGCGTTTTTTAGATTGTAACGATACTGTAGCGCATTTAATAAGCCCAGACGATTCAATACCCATATAATAATTACCTTGATCAAAGCATTTTTAAACCTAATTTGTCGAGGTCTAGGTCTAGAAGAAAATAAAAAAATGTATTTCCTTAATATGGCGCTCAAAATTCTTGATTTCGAAATCTACAAGACGTTTAAATCTACACAATGTTTTTTTCTTCATGGAAATATTGATTACATTATTTTTTGTAATAGTGAGTAAGTCGATCATATATTTGTATGTAATGTTTAGAATAGTTATCAAAGTTAGTATAAATAATTTTTATTATAATTATTTTATGGAAAATGTAATTGCATTTCGACACTCACCAGCACATTCATCTAGCTACTTAGTTTCCGAAGAATTTCGTTCGTAATTTATTCTTTTAAATAACAAAGTCGAGACATAAACCCAGGTTCTTAACGAAGTTATTTATGTTCTTAAATTACACTCCACGAAATTCCCGACTCAAATAAATGACTGCCTAAGATCTGGTTCGAATTCGCTTAAAAATAAAATACTGTCCTTTAAAAAGGAAATATCTATAACTAGCGTCGAAATTTACTATGCAACGGGTACTCGCGATTAACGCTTTTCTAATTACCGTTTAGAGCCAGTTCCATGAATGATGGTCTAATAATCAAAATCAAAATATACGATTTTAAACTGATATTATCGCGGAATCCATACAATATGTTATGTTACGGCGAAACCACGTGACCACGACGTGACGTGACCACGAGCCATGCAACTGGTTCGAAATATCAGCAATTAAAAATAAAAAATCGATAATCGTGATTACCCGTTATATAACATATAATCAAAATAGTTAAATTCATAGTAGATTTTTTACCGAACTCTTTTTGAACGTCAATAAACTACCACCGACTCGATTTGGAGAACAGTCAGCGAAAAAAACTCCAAAGCACTAATGTCGTGAATAAAACAGTTTTTCACAGCTCAGTTTTAGCTATGATCCACGCAGCAAGTCCGAAAAACAGCAAACAGCAGCATGATTCATGGTTGATTATGAACACAATCATTATCACGATCTATGCAACTCATTCGAAATATTGGCAATTAGAAAAATATTAAACCTTACTCAGGTTACATATTAAATTGTATAAATGTCGCGATATATCATCGCGTAGTTTAAAATAATCTGTTACCAGAGAAAGTCTAGAATTTGATCGTTCAAAGTAAACATTTTTTATGTGAGATAACGATGAGATGAGGTTTCATTAGGATTTGAGGTGCCTCCTTAATACAGAATCAGATTACTTGTTTCATACCACAGAAACCGTAAGACATTTTGTTAAGGGTTTAAGCTCTGTGAAAACAGATTCCTTAACTCTTAAATGAAAGAGGTCGTAAAACGCAGATATTAGATTATTTATACCTATTGATATTAGTATTTAAATCAATAATAAATGAAGAAATTATGTAAACGTATTAAAATACATTTAATTAAGACCATATTAAAACGAATTTTGATATCTATATAATATCTATAGCCGATTAATCAACGACCGTGCAAGTTACGTGTAATCTCAACCAATATAAAAGTCCTTTGTGACGTCATGAATAGGTCCCTTGCTACTCCTAATCACTAAAATGGTCCCCTCGTTTGTACGCGTAGTCGGCAACCACCCCTCTGCAACCCAAATACAAAAAAAAATTGCGGTGAAGTACAGTTATGGAGCACACGTCAGGATTTTAGTCTGCTGGAACCCGACACAATTCCTTGATCGGCCACAGGGCCCAGGAGTATCTTCCGCCACAGGGCGGAAGGTACTCAATCCAAGATATCCAGACGTAAAAAACAACAGTTGGATCAATATGAATAATCCATTTTTATATGTATTCCAATAAAATAATCTAGATCCGGTAAAACAAATTTAGATCTAACTGCCCGCAAATATATGTCCTTTAATCCAATTCATGGAATATTCATTAGTTTCGATACATTTGAAATTGTGGCAATTTGAACACATTACAACTTACGGTTACTAACGTGTTCACATTAGGTTATCATTTTGTCGTTAACATATCGTTATAGATTGAACATTGACAGTTTGTATATTATTTTATGTTTTTTTTTAACACGAAACTACTGAATTAACCTCAAATCTTGAACACGGAGTTTCTATGCCTGTCTGCGCCTGCAATCTCGACCTTAAAATGGAGCAATGAATAATAATAACAATAGTTAAAATCCACCTTATTAGCTATACTTTTGATAATATAACAATTTGGAGTTGGATAGTACGCTTATATTGCACTAACTGGCTTTAAGTTTTAGGTTTCTCCATATTTCTAACAGCAAATGTTCTCAATTAAATCTCACGCCCATAATATTGAAACTGACATTTTTTTTTATATACCAACTGAGATGAAACGAACACGAAATGTTAAGTAAAGCTTGGTACAATACACTAGTAGTCACCGCAATGAAATCGATTAAGCCGTTTCTAAGTTTAGTGCGCACAAACGCACAGACAGACAAAAGTAACTATAACCTTTGTTACTTACTAATCATGTGTGGTTGCCGGATACACATTATTGGAGGCGACCATCTTAGTCCTCAAGAGTAGGAACGCATCGTCCATCCTTAAATAGAACTGTTCTATTTGAGATTGGACGTGGTTGTCCATGCGCTGCAGTGACCACTTAATACCAGGTGGCCTGCATGCCCGTTTCTTACTCTTTCATGATAAAAAAAACATATATATTTTAAACGTGACAAGAAAATACGTATATCGCTGTTTTACTAAAGTATTTAACACGACATTGTCAAAAGTTTTTTTTGTGTGTCTGTTTAAATAACTGCACGGACAATAGCTAAAATGATAGTGAAAAAAGAATAGCTAATTTTAAAATTAGGCCAATTGTCTCTGTTACAACTAATTGCAACTTTACTAATTTGCTCGACTGAAAATATACGAGTTTGTTTCAAATGTCGAGCGCTCAGTGATCGTATGACTCGGCTTGCAAATGAATTGTTTCAAAACATTAGTACCCGAGCCAATTCTTATCGTAGATATAAAAATGCTATTCACAATTACTTATTATTTAATTTGCTTACTTAATATATGTTAGTAAAAAGACGTCTAAGAATTAGTCAGATTCGCTCGTGAGTCGTTAGTGAGTCTCATCACTACATAATATTTTTTATTGTAATTTTTTATTGTATTTACTACAAATATAGTTTTATTTGCATTTAGTTCGAGATTCTTGGGCGGCGAGGGTTGTCTCTAGACCCTTGGCTGTATTTTATGATTTGTTTTATTACATTAAAATTACATAAAAACACATTTCTGTGTAAAAAACTAACTACTTATAACATTTTTAAATACAGTCCATTAAAGATCAAACAGTAATAATTTTTCTTACGGACTCTAATAAAGGTTTTAAATATTTTCCTTGTGCGTGCCATCATAATCTATGAAAATTTGAGCTGTGCACCGTTTCAAGTAAAAAAGATACGTATGGCATACAGACTGACTGACATCCTAATAGTACGGCTTAGTTATATTGTTTGTTGACTCTTTCGGTTCGAAATCCTAAATATACATACAATGCAGAATAATAATCGTAATATGAAATGAGGATAATGATAAACAAATGGAAATTTCTCGATGTAATTTTTATTTCTAACACTGGCATCAAAATGATGATGATAAAATATTTTTTTTATTCTATTATCAAAATTATATAATAAGTGAGCGGTAAATTTTAGGTATTTTTATAAACCACATGTGTGTTCAAATCGTATCGTTGTTCATTTTATACCATTGGATTATTGTCTCTACAATTCTAAAAATATGGATGATTCTGTCGCCTGGCTGTTGAATCATGTGCTCTTTTTAATGCACTCTGCATTAAAACGCCAGAGCTTCTATACTTCTCGATTGCAGAAGGGGGCCACAACACAATACAATGTAAATATATGTTGTTGACTGTGTTTATATCTATTACTTAGACGCGACTAATCTGTTATTTATATATATATTTTTTATCATGAAAGAGTAAGAAACGGGCATGCAGGCCACCTAATGTTAAGTGGTCACTGCAGCCCATGGACAACCACGTCCAAT
>DWON01007895.1:0-12534 GCA_018251015.1 Phocides pigmalion okeechobee
CATTCATAGCGACACGAATCGGTATCTTAAACCATAAAGTGGGCATCTGAGGTCGAATAATTATAGTCTTATATAGTACAATTTATTATCTACTTACATGGAAGACTAAGTGAAGTAGTAAGTGAACGAGATGGTCCATATTGGGTTTATCCTGGAGATGCCACCCATTTTTAGCGTGATTCACTTCGTTTGGTGGAAAGACATGATGATGAAATGCTTGCGTTTCGTGGTAAGGTGTGATTTACAGATTATTTACATATAAAGCCCGTTTTAGTCCTTAGAAGTAACAACGTTACTGTTATATACTTTGGACAGGACTTCCGTTCCACCACCGGACCACCTGACGTTAAAGTCGCTGGACTCTATGAATATCCACATCGCATCTCAAACAGTATTGAAGTTAGGAGAAAGTCGTACGTAGTCTACTGAGGAATAAGATGCCCTCTTGGAAATGAACCGGCAACCATGCCTTTTGGAAACAAGAATTACTTTACGCTAGATATGGTGCTTGTATTTTCTAAGATTCTAGGAAAATAGTAATGTCCGTAATGTAGTGTCCGTCTTTACTGTAGGTGTATATACATATGTATGTATAGTGTACTACTAATTGACTATACTTAGAGACGCGTACTCCCTTTAGGTTGATGTACAACAATCTAAGTATATGATTTAAAACTAAAATCATCGCAGAATTTATATACTTTACTATGTAACAGATACTTACGATTAACAATTTCTCGAAACATGGCTTGGTGACACCAATTTCATGACCATCAATTGTAAGTACCCAGAACATCGTAAAACGAATTATTCATATACTGGAGACCAGAAAGAATTCATAGTTTTCAAAATATAAGTTGAATAACCGATTATGATTACAGTTAATACCGTCGGCTTACATTGGAGGGCCTTAATACAGGTTTTGTCTCGTAGGTACATATGTATATTTGATGTCACTCGAACGTAATAAAGGTTTACATGAAAAATACGTTAAGAAGTGGATTTTTCTTTTATGTGAGAAGAATAGAAAACGAGCATGCAAACCACTCGATGTTAAGTAGTCGTAGCCCATAGACATCTACGTACAACCACAAACACGACTGAAATCCTATCTGACCTCGAAAGTTGCTATTCTTCCGCTCCTCGCCTCACTTTAAAGTGTAGCCGGCAACCGCACCTCTCCAACCGAAACACAAGTAATGCTTTACGGCGGATTATGAGGGCTACACGGAGGATTATGTATATATTAGCTTTTGCCAATAATTGACATATAATAATTGTTTATCGTAAGTACCTGTTACACAGTAAAATGTCCAGCTATAGTCCGTGGTAAACCATACACGTCATTCGTTCGGACACTACACTCGGTATATAGTATGACTTCAAGAATGCATACAAAGGCGTATACCTGTCACGTACAAGTGAGCTGTTCAGTAGAGCTGATTCACCATAATTATATTACCTGTAACAAAGAAATATAATTAGTGTTATTAATAAGTAGGTGTGATATGTAGTACACAGTAGATCGTGCTTTTTGCAATACTAGAAATATTTTTTACAACAGTCATTTGATCCAAGTGTTTTACGGAATCATAATGTTATTTTGTTTTTCCATTGATTGATATGATTTCGCCGCGTCGGTACTAGCAAATAATGCATATGAAGCAAATGGTGTTGCAAATCTCCAGGCGACGGTGACTGCTTTCCATCAGCGGGCAATCAGTATTTTCGCTTTGCTAATTTATAAGAAGAATTATTATAAGCAGACACACATATTATTAGAGATTAAATGGCAAAAAATGGCTTAAAGACCCTTTTAAATAAACATTGGTTCGAAAAAAATTGTAATTGATAATTTGCAAGTTGTTCCCAAGCTTATCTATACTATGAATAAAAAGGGAAAAGATTTGATTTTCTACATTTGTTCGTAATAAATGAATAAACTCAAAAACTGCCGATTTAAACGATTTTAAAATATATTCCACCTTTAAAAAGTTACGTTATTAGCGAGTGACATGAATGGTACTTTACTTTAAAAAATCGTGATCCGTGCAACAATTACAACAACATATGACCCAAGATATAGGGATATGATACATCAGCTATTATTTGTCGAATAAACAAAGTAATATACATTTCATTAAATTATTAATCATTTTATGTATCATCAATATGTTTTGCAGGAAAACAAAATAAAAGCATTTGATTTGGTTCGATATTTCTTTATTCTTTAATTTTTAAAGTATTTATATTTAAAAGCATCGATATTCTCGCAGACAGCAGACTATGCACGAGCATTAAGTTATGTTAAGACTGCTTTGTAACAACCCGTTGCCGCCATGTACTATAGTATATATTTCAATGGAAGCTCTAGAAAACGTAGAAAAAACTGAAGAAAATTTCAGCAAAATAACGCCGGATACTATTATCTATCGGTTAAGACATTTGTTGTCAGAATTGGTAAAATATCTTAGGCTCTAAATAGGTGTGTAATTTAAAAATAAAAAACCTATTTCTCCTACCAAGTCATACCAGATACCAATTGTTTTTACAAACTACCTATTAAAGCATTGTAATCGCGAACTATACACGGATAATTAGAAACAAAAAGTACAATGCGAGCCAGGTAGAGACCAAATAGAGCAAGTGTACTACTACTATACTAGTGCCGGGAGAGGCGCAAAAAAACGAGTGTCGGCTTAATGTGTGGGTAATTGAATTCGCTACATAGCTACATTGCTACATAGCTACATGCGCGCTATATTTGTAAAAATACACCAGTTTATATTAATAAGACGTGTCGCGCGAACTCTACGACGTTAGATACAAGGTTGAATTTAACTAACCTTATAATTACTGTATTTTCGAGTAGGTATTTTGTTCTAGCGTTCTAAGGATTACACTTATATCTTTGACATACCAGCCTATTACAGAAGGATATAAGGTTCAAAATTACTGGATCGTCATTGTAAATAGCAATAATTACTGCAATCATGTGATGTGAATGTTATGTTGTAACCAATACTTAGACTATAATAAAAACAGAATCAAAAGTTACTACAAGAACAGCTATCTCATTACAAATGTACGGGACGCGTTATATTTAGCTCAATGCATATAAAATTGATAACTTTTTTCTCGTAAATGTAGAGGATTGAACTTTAGTACTTTGTTTTTCAAGTGTACGATATATTCCTTTGTTTTCCATTAGACCTAATCCGATTAATGGAAAGATACTGTTGCTAGCCGTGAACACGAGCCATGCAACTAGTTCGAAATATCGATAATCGAATTCATTAATCGTGAATACCAGTTACGTAGAAATATTTATAAATACCGCGATGATATTATTTTAAAATCCTATACTTTTATAAAGTTACGTCTCAAATAGGATATATAGGGAATTTATACATTTTACTATGTACCGGGTACTCACGATTAACGATTTTTGATTTTGCTTATATTTCGAACCAGTTGGATGTCTCGTGTTCACGATGAAACCACCAGCACGGCGGTAGTAAAATGGATAAGAACATTGTATTTAGTGTGTAATGGCCACCTAATATTTCGAACATTACCTTAATCTTTTAACACCATCATGTACTGGAAAAGTTTTTGCTCTATGAAATTTAGAAGTAAACTTTAAATAATGGTTAGTAATCTAAAAAATACGATTAGAGAGATGCGGTTGTCGGATGATCTTGGAATCTATGAAGTCTTCTTAAGCCTCAAGCATCGCACCTCAGACCTCATCAGACTCATCAGACCTCAGATGGGACTTCAGCCATGTTTGAGGTTAGATGTGGATGTCGATAGGCTCCAGCGACTACTTAACATTAAGTGGCCAACGTATTAGTTTGCTAGCCAGGCTAATTTACAATTTTTTTTACATAAAATTATTAGTAATACGGTAGCACTGTCTGTCTCAGCACTGAATGTAACTGCTATTAAAGTCTTTGATACATATAGCTTACAGAGTTTATATTACACATATCTACTCGTATAATGCATACACACTAGTTCTGTAGGTACATTGAACGTTGTATGTAATCTGTATCGATCTTAATTTAAACGTACTGCGCAATGGAGTGACACATAGCCCAGTATTCACCGGCCCGTTCAAAGCACTTCGCTATTATTTGCCTGATTGTAGGTACAATATACCTACCTTTGTCCTATCAGCGATAGTTGTAACTAAAGTGCTATTAGTCACTGAGTGGATTGAATGGTACAGAAACCAAATTTTTGTTTTATGCGAAATATTTTCAAAGTAACATTAAATTATGATGAAACACGTATTTTAACATTCTTTTATATATTTGGGTTGTATGTAAAAGAATCTTTGAGATTAATTTTTATCGGTTACTACAAGTTTGATTAATATGAAACCAATTAATATCAAGGACCGATGCCAATGTAATAATATGAAAAAATATGAAAAGTAAATAATAATAAAAAATCCAAATTAACGCTTTTTTACATTGCATTTTTTATACTTTTTCTTATTTGGACTTTTTATAAACGCGTGTTTTTAGTTTTTTTTTAACTAGTATTTAATACGACAACTTTCCAGATGGTAAAACTGAATTTAGATTAAATTAACCACAGCTATTTATGGTGGTAGAACTACAGTTTAACCGGGGAGAAACCACCGCCACCAATATAATCACTAAAAAACACAGTCGTAACAATTCGTCATAATTCTTGCGTTTCGATTTGAGAGATTCGCTTGTCATCAACATTTACAAGAGAGACTTACTCCTCAGGAGTATCAAAGCATGCAACGCTATTAGGTACCTTCAGTGCTGTTTGAAGGTAGATGCTTAAAAGTCCAACACTTTCAATCTAATCAAGTACAGTGACGTATCGGGAACCAAAATATTATGAGCTTATCATTGCGCCCAGCGCCGCCTGCCCGGGACGCGGCGCCCCGGGACGCGGCATTACTCATCGGTCAAGTACGCCCCGGGGAGCGGGACAGACATACCCCTCTCTGTCTCCACCCTGCCCTCTGCGTGTTTTACTCTATTTGCCTATCGAATTCCAATATCGCCTTTCAAAACTTACGAGCTAAATTAAAAATCTTAAGTGTTTATCGGAAAAATAAATGAATGTAATCGTTTCGTATAATACTTATGTTGTACTGTTTGAAATGTATTTATGTAAAAGATGAAGGTGACTGACAGACCCAGAGATCAATGCACAGGCGAAATCGCTGAATCTAGAACACTGAAATTATGCTGATAAGTCTCTTTATATATCACATATCAGCACTAAGAAAAGACTTAAAAATCCTCCCCTAAGGAAGGTTAAAATAGAGATGGACAGATCATATGAACTTTCGTATACCAAATTCTACGCGAGCAAAGCCGCTGGGAAAAGTTAAACAATAAGTAAAACATAATAACGTTTTTATGTTAGTTTCCTGTGATTTCGATAAGATAACTAGTGTTTTATATTCTGTTAGGTTTTCGGTGATTGTGAACGATGAGACGGCGAAGCATGTTTGAAATAGCTTTTTAGATCGTTCGATAAAGAGTTTTCTAAAAACGCGTGAGTGAATAATGCTTACAAAATACAGGAATACATTGACATGATACGATGAAGATATTCAAGTTCATCGTCGCATTTATTACTTGTCACATGTTTCAATTTTTTATGTTGGAAGAGTAGCAAACGTCTGTACCCACCTGATGTTAAATAATCTGTGTAGCCCATGAACATATATTTCCAACCACAAACAGGATTAAATTCTCTTCGATGTCGTGTAAATGCACTGCTACTCTTGAGGACTAAGATGGTTGACTTGCTTGTTAATGCAACCACACTTCTTCAACCGAAACATTAGTTATTTTACGGCGGATTATGTAAGCGACGGTGGTACCCCGCGGTCGCACTATTTCTACCAACTTTTAACTACTTATGTTAAGTTACTGTTCTAATACGATTAGCGAATCTACTATATAAAATGATGGAGGTCTGCCCTTGTGTACGTATCATTCAAAAACTCCTTTATAGATTTCGATAATTTTTTAGTTTTAACTCTTAGACACAGAAAAATACCTGTTCATTTTTAGTTCTGTACCGTAACGGGACGGAAAACTACGGGAACGGGATATATTTTAAAATTAATGTCATTCTGACGCCTAAACCACCTTTACTAAGGTTTACCTTGCGATTCGAAACCTCGCAATTAAGAGTTTCTTGTCGCCGAACCAATCACATAACTATTTTACGATGCTATATGCCATATTTGGGCATATTCTAGTTTGTCAGCCACCTGCTGGGTTCTGGCACAGTACCATACCACCCGATTGGCCTTGACTAATGAAATAAATAACATTAATTGACCATGACGTAGATTATTAGTTATCTGTGCCTCAGTAACAGTGTCGTAATACAGAAACGTAAACAACTTTATAAGTGTTATTAGTAATAACATTTAAAACGAATCGCTTGGTTCATGTAAATTTAAAATAAAAAAAACTTAAAATGCTTTGTACATTTATGGTGCGTATCAAAAACACAGACAAAGGCATGAACACGCAGTCCCAGAATAGCAATCTAAATTAATCATTCAGAGATCCTCTTGACCGGGAATCGAACTCGGAGTCATCTGCTGTCGGACGAGTATCCGTCCTGTATTTTTGAATTTATCATGTACACACAGACAGACAGACTCGACAGGGAACTTTCTTTTATAGTGTTTAGAGATATAGTACCAAATGGAGATCACCTAATGTTAAGAGGTCGCTGCAGTAGTTCGTCATTGTACGACAATCTATGTATGACAATATACGTACATATATATATACGACAGTCCTATCTGAAGCCGTAGGTAGACATGCATTGCGACTCTTATGGACTAAGATAGTCATTTTGTTATTTATATTTAGTTTGAAACTAGAGAAACGAGACGAAAATATTATTGACAGACAGGCAAAATAAAATCCATGCATAATAAAAACAAAACTACACATATTTGTAGCAATATGAAATAACTTAATAGAAAAAAAAACAAAATTCCTATTAGAAATGCTCAATACATAATGAGTAACCAGTGTTTTGTTATCGACTGATAAAATAATAAGGTAGACGCCAATTTCCGTCGCAGACAGCAGACGCCATTCATTCATTATCAGATATGAGAACGCTTCTTTTTTTAGGGTAGCGGAGTTCCGTAGCTGAAGAGTATAAACAGACACCTATACAGCCATTATACTCTAAAAATATGAACCGATACAGTTTTTTTTTATCATGGAAGAGTAAGAAACGGGCATGCAGACCACCTGATTTTAAATGGTCACTACAGCCCATAGACAACCACATCCAATCTCAAATGGAACAGAAGTTCTATTTAAGGATGGACGCGGATGCGTTCCTACTCTTGAGGACTAAGATGGTCACCTGAAATAATGTGTATCCGGCAACACACCTCCCCAACCGAAAAACAATACATGAAGAACATGTTGCTTTACGGCAGGTTATGAGGGTGGTGGTGGTGCCGCCCCGGGCGATCTCTAACGGCTCTACCACCTTTAGTATAATATAATTAAACTTAAGAGGAATAAAACACAGGGTGAAACTCCAAACTAGTGCTAGAGGGATAAAATGTGCAGAAAAAAGCATGCGAGGTATCGTTGGATAGGTTTTAAAAATTGAATTGATATTTGTAACTTTCTCTTATATTTGTTTAAATAAATAATGATATAGGCGCTTCTAAAGTCGTCCCAATCCCCTTGTTACGTTTTTCAAATATAAAGTAATCAATTTTGAAAAAAAATGGTTAGTAGAAATTGAAGAATACTTTTTACGAAAATTGGTTTCATTGAAAAGAGCAGTGATGTTTTGAACACATGTACTTATCTATTTAGTATAGGTACAAACATTTAATATTACTTGATTGTAGACATAATCACGATAAAAAATAGTTAATTATTATTATAGTATTTTATTTTTTATTGTTTCTATTTTATGTACAAATAAAAGATTGAATTTCGTTAATTTTATTTTGCAAGGGTGTATGGCCTATGAAAACGTACTTTGGGCTGATTAATGATTACTTAACATGTTCGGTCAAAGTGATTAAATAAAAATAATTACGTTGTACATTAGGCAGTGAATAATACGGAATTTGTTTCAGTAACTGGTTGTATTAATAAACACAATAATGAAAATCTTAAATATAATAACAGCTTAACCTAAACAATGTAAAGGGTGTCCATTCCAAGAACGCTAGCTGTATTCTTGCGTTGAATAGCAATCGTAATTGTCTGCGCGAGAGGATCATAATTCTCTTGTCACAGGCGGCGTCGATCAAACGTGGGACTATTTTTTGTTAAATTAACCATTGTATTAATTAATTTGGTTTAGAATATTATAGAAATGTAAAATGTTCGACCTGCAAACGGGTAGGTCACATAGTGCTCTAAGGTATTTATCTTCTATTCTATTTATAAATACTATTTTTTCCGGCTCGCTATCCTCTGATTCGCTATTATGAATATTAACTAGACTAGTAATGTATATATTAATTTCGTAAATGAAGTTCGATTGCCGATATTTGTTCAAACATACGTCCCACATTTGGTCGAAGTAACTGGTGAAAATAGTGTTGGTTTATATCTCGCACGGGAATATGGCCAGCATTATTGGTACTGTGGCGCATGGACATCCCTGTCTGCAGTTTGTTTACGTTAACCTTTAAGGTATTCATTGCTATAAGGTTAATCAATTATGTAAATAAATACTAACTCAATACAACCTATATTAACTCCACTTATATCACATAATGTACGGTTTTCAAATTGCCAGCAACACACACACATACATATATCGCACCTTCAGAATAATAATGACCTACGTAAAAAAATGTGTTTTTTAGAAATGTGAAATCGATTTTCCGATTCATATATATGTATTTTGTAACGAAGTAAACACGTTGAGGTGTTCTTTTGTAAAACTTACACTATTTAAAGTTTACGTTAGTTAGTTAAAAATACTATGATTTTTCTATGTCTTGTAAGTTAGTTACACAATATGCAATTCCAAAGGAAAACCAAAACTTTGCAATTTCGACAAAGCTACAATTATTCTAAAGGTGTCATATGATATATATAAATACGATGTATATAATAACGGATGTTGATAAAGCTCTGCGTGATCTAACTAGTGAGATTGTTTGTATGTAATTTGAGTTGTGAGGATGGACGCACGACCGAGATGCTTATCACACACGACTTCAAGAGTATCCTTGGTACTCAATCCTGTTTGATATTCTATTGATAGGACATAAAAATAAAACTTATCGACAGCTTCAACATACTTGTGTTAATTCCAAGATATTAACAATTATAAGGGAGAAAAGAGCCTGACAAGAATTTATGTATTATATTAAGTTGATTACTTGTGAAATTTTAACGACGCTGAACATACTTTATATTTGTTAAACTTTAAGGTAATATATCGAATTCTTAACTTATTTATCATACAAAGCTGATCTCGTTATTCGAGTGACATCAAATCTATTTACCTACATGGTCAAAAATGTATTAAGGCCCTTCTATCTAAGCCGACGTTATTATCTCTAATTATAATCGGTTATTCAACTTATAACTTATAACTTCAAAAATACTTAGTCTTTCTTCACCAATACATAGGCAATTCATTGTACTGTACTGGGTGCTCACGATTAATGACCATAAGTTTTACTGTAACTACGAGCCGTGCAGTTGGTTCGATAAAATCGTACAATGTATTTCGTATCGGAATGAAACGTTAGGCACAAAACACATTTCAAAATTACACTAATAACATGGACTATTACAAAAAATTGTGGCAATAAACCCGATACATTATTACAATTAATACGAAATATTAATTTCAATTGAGTCGGAATTAGAGATATTGCCGTAAGTAAAATTTTGACACATTTCAGCTGGAAACCTTACGTGAAATTTATTTGAAGAGACTATTTAGATTTTACCTATTTATTAACAAATTTTATAAGTTCCTCTTGAATCTGCTGTATAACTTTATTTAATATGCTTTTAAAGAATCAAAGAACCTAGAATACATATTTCAATAAGATATTTTAGTAATAAAAAACAAAATAATTTCTAGGACACTTCTTTAAAAGAATTATATCAATAATTAATAAATAATATTTCGCAAACAAATCTCTTTGAGAGCCACTCGACCCCGAACCTTAACGATAAAAAAATATTTGAACAATATAGACAATATCGCGGTAAATACAAAATAACGAACAAAGCGGCAGATAATAAAGCAATAATCGATGTCAAGGGGAAGGAAGGGACGCGGCAATTGTCGCCGTTATTTATTACCCGACACCTGTACAATTGTATAATTCGAAGGGCAAACAAAGCAGGCCAGTTTAAATGTAACCCGGTTTTGCATATTCATACAAAAAGTGCGGTTACAATGGACGGTGCGCGATCGGATTAAAAATAACGTTTGATAAGCACCAGTATCGAGTTATACGTATTGTTCTGTTTACCCGCGTGGGGTCAATCTTTATATAAACACGTATCTACATACATTGTGAGATGTTTCCCACGATGATATGTAGATAACCATGTTTTATTTCAGATGCGTAACAAACGAGCGTGCACGCCAGCTGATGTTAAATGATCTTTGCAGCCTGTACGCATTCAAATCTAATGACAAATAGAACTGAAGCCTTATTTATCACCACTTTATAAATCAATTGTGTTCAAAACTTCAGGAACAGTCGATCAAATTACTCTTAAATATAGATCTTATTATGTTATATATAGGTCTTAATATTATATGTACGTTTTGTTAGATAGATACTCTTATACATAAATCTATAAATATTATACAACAAAGTCCCCCGTCGCGTCTGTCTGTCTGTTCGCGAAAAACTCAAAAAGTACTGGACGGATTTTCTCTCAGTTTTCTACAACAAGTAGAGTGATTCCTGAAGAAGGTTTTGATGCAAGGTTTGAAATTCTTTTTTGTAAATTGGGGGCGAGAAATGAAGTGATGACTGGATTGTGAAAATGTATAAAATAAACGCGGACGAGGTCACAAGCATAGCTACTTATATACAAATCGATTGTTTTATTTATAGTATTTATTATAAAGCAAACGTTTATATTCTACACGACTAAGTTTCATTACTTAAGCTTCGGAACTCAAGCAATCTCGATGACGGTAACGGACCATTATTTATTGCAAAACGATTGGATTACCGTAATAAAGGTAATTGCACACCATCCTACAGATTGTGTAACGATAAACAGTGTTATAATACTAAAGGTCTCGGTGACATATTGTTTGCTGTTACTCCTTAATAGATTATGTAAGTACCTTCATCTTAAAGGGTAAAAATATACAACTTGAATGTAGGAATTTTACTATGTACCTGGTACTTACGATTAACGATTTTCTGATTTTTGATTGCCGATATATGTAGGAATCATAGTAGATAATTTATAAGCCCCTCATTACTTGTTTTTCAGTTGACGAAGCGCGGTAGCCGGCTACACTTTGAATCGAGGCGTCCATCTTAATCCTCAGGAGTTTGCTACTCTTCTCACATAAAAAAGTAAGTGATTTAATTGTTTGTGTTTTTTAAAGAAGCAAATAGGCCACTTAGTATTATGTAGTCGCTGCAGCCCTTCGACACCACATAAATAAAGTATGCCTGAAGTCGTATCTGAGTTCGTATGCAAATGCGTTCCTACTCCTGAGGACTGAAATGCTCGCCTCGCTTTTAGTTGTAGCTAATAATCGGTCTTTTCCAACCGAATCACTAGACTTTACGGTGGATAATGAATATGTGATATAGTCACCTTTTTTACTTAAAATGATATAAAAAGCCAAAGTTTTCGTATTTAAAAAGATTTGGTCTCTTTTTCAATGTATGTAGTCTCTTTTGTTAACGGGTTTTTACAAAGGTATCAACTAGTTCTCAAAGAAAAATATTTACCTAATGTCCAACATTATCTATGAAATTGTCGAAGAAATCATAATCTCGAAAGTATACTACTGCATTAAGCGGCATACTCACAATTATATATAATTAGCATACTTACCACTAGAAATGTCCTAAGTAACTGCAAATATCTTACTTGACAGCATTGCAATTTATAGACGTATAAAGTCAACGGCAAAGTCAAATGGAATTTATTCAAAGTCGATTCTTACCTAACTGTTTTTGAATGTAAAAAAATCTATCACCGCTTCGGAAAATGCCTCCCCGCGAAAAAGCGACAAAAACTACTGCACTGTATATATAAAATATCTTTGACATAATTAAAAAGATAAGACATGAATAAAGTCAAGTCATCGCCAAAGTCAAATGAATATATTTAGAGTTGATTCTTACTTCTGAGAATGCGTAACTGTGGAGAAATTGCAGCGAAAGAAATTTCAGTACTATATACCTAGTATAAGACCACTTGGAAATAAAAGGTGGTCTAAAGGTGGTAGAGCCGTTAGAGCTCGGGGTGGTACCACCGCCACCCTCATAACCCGCCGTAAAGC
>DWON01007896.1:0-12533 GCA_018251015.1 Phocides pigmalion okeechobee
AGTTCTATTTAAGGATGGACGCGGATGCGTTCCTACTCTTGAAGACTAAGATGGTCGCCTCCAATAATGTGTATCCGCGAACCACACCTCCTCAACCGAAACACAATACATGAAGAACATATTGCTTTACGGTGGGTTCTGAGGGGTGGCGGTGGTGCCGAGCTCTAACCGCTCTACTACCTTTAACCTGCCCATATAATATTTTGAACTAATTTATAACTTACACGTGTTGTCATTGTTTCTTATTTCAGAACAGAATTCTTTAAATCGAGCAATCGGTTGACGATAACATTAAATGACGAAGAGGTAAGATTTTTGTGAGAAGAATTCAGACATTTTTTATTATAATGTAGTTACAAAACTGTAAGTACCAGAGAAATAATAAGGGTATTTCTTCCCTTGGGTGTAGTAAGGAGACGATGAGAAAACTTAGGTTTTGTAGCAATATAATGTTGAGCACTGAGTCAGAATCATCTATGCCATAAACGTGAGAAAGGCCCAAAAGTTCACACCTGTATATTATAAAAGTTTTCGTGCAAAACTTTTGGGAAAGGTATTCGTAAACTATTAGTAATACACTTAGATTTAAAGGTGGGAGAACTATAGTTTGACCGGGAAGATACTACCTCATAGTTCGCTGTAAAGCATTACTTGTACGGTTGAAGAAGTACGGTTGCCGGCTACACTTTGAAGCGAGGCGACCATATTAATCCTCAGGAGTAGCAACACATTTACGTTTAAGCTCAGATAGGATTACGGTCGTGTCTGTGGTTGTATTTCGATGTCTATGAGCTGTGATTACTTAACTTCAGGTGGTTTGAACGTTCGATTTTCACATAAAAATCATATTTTTGTCTATAAATAGTTGCGTGAAACGCTTCTTTGTATAGATTTCAAGCGTGTGGTATAGGAGTCATTTATACATAAATGTTCCATTTTGCTTCATCTGTAGCAACGCATCTGTAACAGACGTTAGGCAGAACGTTAACCCCTGTTTGGGAAAGATTACTATAATTTATGAGCGATAATAATCTCTTACCAGACACTGACTTAGTATTTCAATTTCATAAAAACGTGCCACTGCGAAGCGTAGATCTTATTTCGTTGATTAAAGCTGGATCAAGAGCATATATCAACATGCTGGACGAGAAAAAATTGTCCATTAGTCGTGAGTGCTTTTATGGTCTGGAGAGCAGTTTTTTGCATTGCACCCAGAAATACTCTGGGTATAATGCTTCTGGTCCGGGGTATCCAGTACTGCTTTGTTGTTTCAACGATAGGGTAAGGCAGAATTATTTTTCGAGCCATTTCGTCTTTAGGAGTAGCAATGTATTAGATCGACTTCTGATCGACTCGTATTTTACATAAAGTTAGTTGATGGGCAATAGTAATCAATTATTCATTGATTACATCTGGGTTATCCTCATATTTCAACGTAAGTTAAGCTGTATTCCCTACTAAAAGGTGGTAGCAAAATGTGCAAAATGTGTTCTACTAGACAGTTATTTGACTAATACGACCTAATATTATTCGTCCCTGGACGAAACGATGTAAAGTTTGTGATAACTCCAGGCTTTCAAAACAATTACAAACATGAGTGCCGGCTTTCAGTTTTCATGAAATATAGTTCAAAACTTTAGACTATATTTACATGAGTTTAAGTATATATTAACTTTTTGGTTCTACTTAGTAAAATACTGCGAAACTCCGTTGAAGCGAGCCTACCTTCAAATGATAATTATTTTAGTTCACTAATCACTCCCAGCCGTGTTATTATGTAAATGCCATGTACACAGTTTCACCAGTACCTACGCATTATTGTGTATCTCTCAACAGCCTCCGGCTAAATTAACAAACGGGCTTGCCCGCGCGATTTAGCGTTTAACTCTGTTCCTGGCTTTTCATTTATTTGCAGTAGCCATTTTTTTGTTATCGGGAAATACATTTGAAATTGAGGTAACCACAATGATTCTCAATAATAACGCATCTTACTAGCTTAGGTATTACTTCTATTGTCCTTGAGCTGCAGCGATATGGACATCAGTTGACTTACGTGCTCGTTTATATTTCTTCTGACATAAAAAAGAAGAGAATAGAAGAGTCTTATTTGCAATCGATTACAGATATGTTCCTATTCTTTATGCCAGCATTTGGTAGTAACGTCTCACACCGTAACACAAGAATTTACTTTTGCAAGACATGTGTGGCGGCAGAAGCTCCACAGGTTCATTCAACGGGTCATCATCATCATTATGTTCTGCTCAGCATGTGTATCTTCTTAGAATAAGGGTTCGACATACTCCACCGCACAGGTCAAGTACGGATTATAAGGCTTCATGGTCATAAGTTATGTCTACATCAATGCGCTTTCTTGTTCATCGTGCGGCTAACTCTAACGCATGCCTGACCATAACGCGTGCAATAACGCTTGCGCTAAAACTAGTTCGACAACAATGCAACAGTGAACCAACACAGGCTGACACTGTGACAAGCTGCATGCAATAGGCGCACAAGTATAGACGATAAGTTGCATGCATCTTGTTGTGCAGCGCTTGATGCAACACAAACTAAGATTTAATACGAAAAATTAACATGAAGTCCCAATTGAAAGCGCACTGGTGTAGATAATGATTGGGAAATTTATGGAAACCTTCTAAATAATTCTAAGTAATAATTCAATTCTAATACGCTCGTAACTCATGAGTACCGAGGTTTTGAACCCCAAATACCCCGGGCGAGAGGCTGAAACCTTATTCGCTAGGCTGTCACTGCCACAGCGTCTAATAAACTGTGGTCCTGACTAAAAATGGGAAGTGCCACTTTCCGCAGAGACATGTGTTCAGACATAGGAGAATAATGGTTCAATGACATAAGAATAAGTCCTTTTTTTCAGGTAATCCTTAGTATGTTGTATACATACATAAATGTTGATGTTACTCTATTATACAATTTCTCCCAAGACATAACCAAGATACTGATTTACCATGAAAGATATCATTGAAAATAGGTCATTTGCATTAAAAATGTACCTTCCTTTGTCACAGCGATTGGCTGTCGAACGGGGTATTGATTTTTCTTTATTCTTTCTCCACAGAACTGCTATGATAGCTCTGAGCTAGTAATAACTTCTATTGTGTTGGGAACTTATTACGAGAGCAGGTAAAGAATTGCAGACTGAATAAGTTCTAGGTTAGCTTTGTAATTAAGTTTCTTTATTATGTGAGAAGAGCTGCAAATGACTGTGCATTCCATCTGATATTATCGTATGCTTAATGGAACATTGACAGTTCAACAAACACTATCGTTGGGAAATCGCAAAAGGAGATCTTGCTATGAGAACTTATCCT
This sequence comes from Phocides pigmalion okeechobee, assembly GCA_018251015.1. NCBI lineage: Eukaryota > Metazoa > Arthropoda > Insecta > Lepidoptera > Hesperiidae > Phocides > Phocides pigmalion. Next base: position 3,348 of record DWON01007896.1, read on the forward strand.
ATTTGTTGATGTATAAAATTATAACTGATATATCGCTGGGGCGGGAGTAATGCGTAATTTCAATTTAATTCGAACGGTAGACGGTAGATGGCGCTAACAGAAGCCTATATGGGTCAGTGTTCCATTATGTATGCGTTATGGTCGCAGCAGTCCACCCAGATCCAACTTCAAACCGGGCCGAAGTCTTGTTTCAGGTAGACCGATTGCGTTACCACAGTCGAGGACTAAGATTATCAATTCGCTCGATAGCGTCTCCAATCGAAACAATTGCTTCAAATCGAATGAAGGTGGTGGGAATCTACCCAGTTTAACCATGATTTTACCTAGAAATAAATTACGTTTAATTGTACTACTATACTAATATTCACAGTGTTGTGAGTTTTATGAACACACAAAACATCTACACAAATTTCCAGATACTAAATTAATATCTTATTGTTGATTAACTGGTAGATTAGAGATTGTTTAGGTTAGGCTTTTATTATAATTAGATTTCATTACTGTAATTAACTTATAAATTAACTAATTTTTCAAGGAATCAGTCTAGTCAAAGAATTAGTTTTATTGACGCCGCTGATGATAAACGGGCTGGTTCATACGCATTATAGTAAATACGTGTTTTTGCAAAATATAAATAGAAAGTATTATCTAACATAAACTTCTAAAATAATATTATAAATAAAAGTCTAAGACCACTTAGATGTTTGCTTGGCCGGAGATCGAACCGAGAACCCATTACCATTATCCTTCCAATGATTGCCAATTGTGAGATTCAATTGACTTAATAACAACACCTTCTAACTTAAAAGTATTTTAAAAAGTTGTGTTAGTTAAAATTACTATTACTAAACTAAATTATTATCTTTTGTGTTATTAAAGTAATTTAGTCAACGGTATGTCCAATAAGATTTAATTAGACTTTTTGATATTAAATTATTCTGCCGACGGGATAAATTTATTGTTTCGAGGTCACATCTAAACCAATTCCGTCGTCGCGCTCATTAAAAACATAAAAAAATAATTGAATTGTCGGCTTCTAAAAATATAGCGACCGATGGTGAAGTGAGGCGATTTTAATTTGTATAGGCTCTTCAACGTTGGAACTAAATTAATAGGAATATAAATAATAACAATCATTAATGATTACAAACAACATAAACAAAGATTCTAATACGTAACTTAAAAAATCAATGGGGCCAAGGATTTGAACTCGGGACAATCCATGTGTAAAACTACAATCGTAAACACTACGCGATCATTGCTTTAGATTAGGTGCATCGTAAACATATAAATAGTTAAACTGTATATTCAATGATATTACTAAATAAACATAGATGCTTGTCCGAATATCTCAAATTTTTAAAAGTAAGACTGAATAATGGCCCATAATATTACTACGGTCGATTACTACGACTAAAACCGACTAACATATCGACTACTTATAAACCATGGCGCTATTTTTTAATTGAAGTAGCAAACGAGAGTGTTTTTACTGGAATTTACTTGTTTATTTTTTCTCCTCTAGTATATTTATGTACACAAAGCTTTTTCACAACCTCTTCTGTGGAATAAAAAATTCTAACTGAATGTTCTTTTACAAGTTATTTTTATGTTTAGATTTCGTTTTCGGATCACTGATTCAATTGTTTAATAATTTTCAGGGGTTTAGAAATATTTATTTTATTTTTATTTGAAAAACATTTTATTTTCAACTTAGCTGGAGTTGCTAAATAAAATAAACTTAATTTTCGAGGGTTTAGATATTTTTTATTTTTATATATTGTCTTGAAAACATTTTTTATTTTATCCAAGCTCGAGATCGTAAAAAATAAAAAAATAGAAATGAAAACTGAAAACGAACAACAGAGCCCAGTATTTTTTGTCAATATTTTTTCAAGCGATTTATTACGACTCGAGTTAAACAAAAACTCATTCAGACGAATACATATTTCGCCTCTTCATACATTTTAAGGAGAAGTTAAGGTAATGGTTCCACTTCGAAAACTTCGAAAGCCCCATAAAATCTTGCTTTACAAGTGCCTTTAACCGCCGTCTCATGACTATATAACTTGAGGAGACACTGAAAACGTGGCCAATTATTTTTGCAACAAGCAGGATATTCTCAAAATTACTTTTTAGAAAACCTTCAGAATATATCTATTATACTTTTATTAGGCTTTTATCGGCATTTATATAATATATGTACGTTTCCTTTTTTGTTCTTAACTTTTTTGTTTACTAAAATGAAAGACTAGGGTTGAGTGGGTAATATTCAACAAAACTCCAGAGATAGAAATAAACTAGAGTTGCTTAAATCAATTTTTAATCGCTACTTACGATCTTACTTATTAAATAGAGTAAACACATCATTTTTCAATGTTTCACCAAATCGTGTCATTTCTATTATATTTATGTCTAACAAAAAACTTATATCTAAAATTATATGCTTGATTAAAAGTTATTGTAGGAAAATTTAAATTAAAAGGCATATATTTATATGAAATATAAAAAAAAACATAATCCCGTATCAAAATAATCTTAAGTCAAATCAAGTTAAGTCCAAAATTACAATTAAAACCATATACATGAAAAGCAAATAAAATTAAATAGAAATTTTAACAATAACAAAATAAAAATTATACAAAATGGTAAATAAAGGATGAATTAAAAATCAAATATCAAATAAAAGAAATCTTAAAATTAATTAAAATCAAATCCAATCTTAATATATAAAAATTAATGTTTGTCTGTATGTCGTTTATAGAATCGTAAACTATGCATTTGATTATGCGATTGTTTTACATGAGCCCAAGAAGGTTTCTGAGTTGATACGATCAATTTTCGACAGATGGCGCCACTATCATTTCAATTTAAATATTCAAGGTCAAATATTCTTTAATTTGGTAGGTTCGCGTAATATATTTTACGTGAACTTTTACTCAAGTTATCTTTACAAATAAATAAATTTGGAGTGTCAGTTTGTAATATTAAAATAACTACTTTTTACTAAATGCATATGTATATATACCAAAATAACATTTTTTACTATTTTTATCTGTCTAGTTTTTTGGCTAATGTCTTGACCAGCTGGACCGATATTGTCGCGACTTTTACTGGAAGATAGCTGATGTAATAAAATCATAATAACGCGGACGAAGTCGCGGGCACAGCTAGTAATTAATAAATAAAAACATATAAATAGTAGGATATCGCTTAAAAGCGGGACTGTCCCGTTCAAAGCGAGACAGATCGTCATATTATGGATGGACTAGAACAAAGTTTGCCTTTTAAGTGTTCTTAGCTGCCAAGTTGGTGTAATTGTGATAATATTGAGCGACTTTCTCCATCGCAAATGGGTAAATGGCATGCAAAGTAATATACTGGTCTGGAAACTGTGATACGTACTTATTATTTACGTATATTTCAAGTTAGCTTTTGCTCGCGACTTTGTTCACGTGGGCATAAATTTTTGGGTTATTCCAGGTTTTGTAACAGAAACAAGTACTCACTTCTGTGACTTTTAAATAGACATTGATAGTGTTTTAGTTGCAGAGGTGGGGTTGTCGGCTATACTTATAAATTAACCGTCTGGATTATTGGAGAGCACCATATCCGTAAGCGCCTATGTAAATCCTCAAGATCAGCAACACACCTGTCACCGGCTGCCTTAGACCTCAAAAACAGCATCGTATCTGTCAGCGGCTATATTAGTCCTCAAGAATATTAAAAAGACATTCAGCGATTATCCTAATTCTTAAGAACAGTAACGTATCTGTCAGCGGTTATCTTAGTCTTCAACAACAGCATCAACCCCGTCAGCGGGTATCTTAATTTTAGTTTTTGAAGAGTTCTATGTCATTGCGCTACGGGAATACCTCAGGAGGAAGTTCATTCCATATCTTGCTCGTCCGTGGCATAAACGATTGTGCAAATCGCACCGCGGAGGACCGCCACGAGTTCAATTGATGCGGATGTTCGAACGTATGTTCCCCGACAGGCTTAGGGGTTCTAACCGTTCCGTGGTTGATGACGATTTGGATCGCGCGTTTTTGTACGGAGTCAAATGGGTTCAGTTGGTACGATGGCGTTCCTGCTTAAAAATAATATTTTCTTTTTACACGTTATTTACTCTATATTATTATTATTATAATTATGAATGATAACAAGTTGCAAGTAAATTGAATATGGTAGTAGCGGCAAAGTTTGTAAGCTAATAAAATCATAAGCCCGCGCTAGACTATCGTGACGTAATTCGTTTGCGGACGTAGTCTGTCGGCGCTGCATTTCGCTTTTCAAAAGTTGCAACTTGCAAAATTCTATTATTGCTAACATATTTTAATATAGATAATATATTTAATTATTATTACTTCTGCCCACGACTTCGTTGGTGTTGATTGAATTAAATTGACATAACTTCTTTATCTGTTTCAATGAAAAAACACTAAACGTTAAGTGAAGCCCATCTCAATATTTTAAAAGGTGGTAGAGCCGTTAGAGTTCGCCCGGGGCGGCACAACCGCCGCCCTCGTAACCCGCCGCAAAGCAACATGTTCTTCATGTATTGTGTTTCGGTTGGGGAGATGTAGTTGCCGGATACACATTATTGGAGGCCATCTTAGTCCTCAAGAGTAGGAACGCATCCGCGTCCATCCTTAAATAGAACCACTGTTCTATTTGAGTTTGGACGTGGTTGTCCATGGGTTGTAATGTCTACTTTACATCAGGTGGCCTGTATGCCCGTTTCTTACTCTTTAATAATATCCTAACAATCATAATCCTGCAAACTGCATTCAAATCGGATAAGCCGTTTCTAAGATTAGCGTGCTCAAACAAACATACAGACAAACAGACAAAATGAAAAAACATTATTTTGGGTTTTCTTACGTATATAAAGGCACTGCATTATAACTTTTAAAATATATTTGCCATGTACAGACAGCGATCAGTTACAATTTTATTATATGTATAGATGATCGATATAGCTTATTCCGTATCCTGCAAGGTCGATAATAGGCTTGTTTTTAATAATAACACAGTTTTACACTACTCTAAGGTTGTAAACGCTAAGGTCCAAGATTTCATAGAAGCAGTTTCGATTAAGTGATAAGCTTATAAAAATTAGTCCATGAACCAGGTACGAAGTTTTTATGTCTGAAGAGAAGTATACGAGCATGCAAAACACCTGATGTTAAGTAGTTCTAGCCCATAGACATCCACGTACAACCACAATACGACTGTAATCCTATCTGAGCTCGAACGTAGATACGTTGCTGCTCCTAAGGACTAAGATGGTCGCCACGCTTCAAAGTGTAGCCAGCAACCGCAATCCTGACTCGATTTAATATATGTGCGCAATGAAAGGGGTATACGATTGAACAATTTAATTTACTGAAATATTTGGTTCGTGGAGTCAGAGTACCAAAAAATTTCAATCAAGTTTTCAAACAGATGGGCTGGTTTATATCTCGCTTGTCGTTCGATAATCGGGATTGCAGCTAGCGTTGTTGGTACCATGCCACATGTGCATGGACTCCCTTTAGATCGTTTAGGTTTGGCTTTTATAATTAGTTTTAAGGTATTCATTATTGCATACAATATTACTTAAATAGGAACATAATTTCTGAGGGCATTAATTAGTCGTGAAAATCCGTTGCAGGTTCACGGTCTATTTGTTTGCTTCTAAACATTGTATACTTCGTCTACTTCGGTGCGTGCCAATGGAAACTAATGTTACTAGAACACAGTGTGATATAACAGTCTGAGCACGAACGTAGTTTAATGAGTTGAAACATAAATTACATTTTTATAATCATTTTCTTTATTGTTTAAAGTGGGTATAGCCGCGCTTTTGTAGACGGTAACCTATTTTGAAATTAAGCAACGTCAAGTGCGGTTGGAAATTGGATGGGTTACCATTGGTGGCTATTGGTGGTAAAGGAAAACATGCTTTGGAAACCTGCATGTCTCATTCTTCATTAAGTTCTCAAATATATCTACCAATGCTATACATATTACATAAATACCAACCCATTCTCATGTTGTAGAAAGAGTTTTGGGAAATAGCGGGATGATAATGGGTACATGTCGATATCTGTAGATATTAATTTTGGAATCGAACTGGGAGCATTCAAAGACTAGTATGTTAGGACTAGTTAAAAAATAGGGGCCGTTGTTATTTTTAAGGGCCTAAGCAGTCATTTGTACGTAGTTAACCATTCCCATGTTATGGGAAGAGCGCCCAATAGTAGGATAATAGGGGGTACATGTTGATATCTATATAAATGTAGGAGGAGTCATACCCAATATGGGATAGTAATGTGTAAATGTTGATATATGTCCATATCTATCTGATGTGGAATCTAACTGGAACCCTTCAAAAAGCGGTAGAGAGGCCCTTGACATTTAAACCGGCTTAAGTAATCCACGAGGCGTCATATGCACGTGTTAAACTACTTACACGAGAATATGCATGATACCAGGAAGTTTCAAACAAGCTTACCATTAAAACAACTTTGCCCTAAAATACGAATTAAAGCAGGAACTTTGCATTCGTGACAAAACTTCGGATAACTTCAAAATTTCAGCTTTATACAATTTTAAAATATTCAAATAAATTCAAAATTCCAACTTATGCACACACAATAGCTAACTTTGAATGTGTCGGGTTTAATAATAATTTGTTGTGCACTGTACCTATAGGCATTGTAATTTATCTATAGTTCGATGGAGGAGGTACCATGCCGTGCTCATAATCCGTCGTAAATCAAATTTTGTGATAAAGGTGCGGTTGCCGACTACAGTTACAAGCGACGCCACCATCTCGGTTCTCAGGAGAAGCAATGCATCTCTATAAGACATCAGACAGGACTTTATGTCTGTTTGAGGTTGGTTTAGATGTCCATGGGATGTAGAGACCAATTAACACCAGGTGACATGCACGCTTGTTTGCTACTTGTTTGATAAAAAAGTGTGTTAAACGCTGAAATACCGTTGATTTTAGGATACGCCACAATTTTTTTATAGTATTTCTATTTCTGTCTTCATTCAAAAACAATTTTAATTATCCTAACACAAAAAGTAATTGTATTAAAATTATCAAAAGTAAACATTTAGTTCTAATAGATAAATGGAAGTAGCAACGAAAGACCCGGCAAAACAGGAAATGGGCAAATTGAGAAAAATATTTTATATTTATAAAAGTTGGATACTGATATTGTGATATCGAAAGTACATTCGATACTTTCCCAATAGTTAATGATATGGTCACGGATTTTTAGTAAAAACATTGTGTATTTACTTATAAAGGCTAGGCTAGAAGATTGTATGAGATTGGATCATAATCACCTTAAACTGATTCAAGCTTAAGATTTGTCAAATCTAACTGTCCCAAGAAGAGACTCAATCGATCTATTTGACGTCTTACGTAGGTACGTTGCTACGCCTAAGGACTAAGATTGTCGCCTCGATTCTAAGAGTAGCCTGTAGCAGCATCGCTCTGATTGAGACATAAGAGCCTTTTCACGATGAATTATGAGAGCGATGGTTTTGCTTACCCGGAAGAACTATACTTCTACCGCATTTTATATAAAAAAAAAAATTGAATAATAGCTAGCAAATGGCAATTTTTATTAGGGTCTACATACACACGTTGCTACGGACAAACATATATGTTTGCTTAAATGAAAATAATTGCTCTTCCATCTATTAAACCGCTTAGAGTGAACAGCGTCCCAAAATACTGGTACATACTGGAGAACATTATCCTCCTTCTGGGGCAGGTGGTTAATAACCTTTGAAATGTTGAACTATTAGCGAAAAGCTTGTGACTTCTTGTTATCGTTGGGTGTATTATTAGCTCCCTAAAAAGGACAGTCGGGTACAAATTACACAATTAACTGAGCAATGACGTGCGACGAGCTTGGGCGCAATTAGGCAGTACGTAGCCACATTTGTTTACGACTGTGCGTGCTACAACTGAAATTGAACTGTATTTTTTTTTATTGAGAAAGAGTAAGAAACGGGCATGGAGGCCACCTGATGTTAAGTAGTCACTGCAGCCCATAGACAACCACGTCCAATCTCAAATAGTTAAACAGAAGTTCTATTTAAGGATGGACGCGGATGGTTCCTACGGACACTTACTTTTGAGGACACATACTTTTGAGGACTAATGGTCGCCTCCAATAATGTGTATCCGGCAACCACACCTCCCGAACCGAAACACAATACATGAAGAACATGTTGCTTTACGGCGGGTTATTAGGGTGGCAGTGCGGCGGACGGTGCCACCCTGGGCGTGCTCTAACGGCTCTACCACTTTTAAATTATGGACAATATTGCTTTATTTCGAAAGGTCAGTTATACGTTTGTACTGAAACTGTAATTGCGATTTGTAATTTCCCATAAAAAATGTTTATGTCGTGTTATAAGTTTTAAAGATGGCGGCATTTGTACGTAATGCGATACGCACACAGCATACTAATAAATGGAAAGGGAATAAAGATTTTAGTAGTGAATAAATTTTATTGCTCAAACTGATCTTTCACGTAAATTTTACTAAAGTTGTTATGTGTGTAATTCATTTTAGACTAGGTTTTATTTTATTTGGTAGCTGAATCGGCAAATTCTAATTTAAATTCTGATTTGATCATAAGTTATTTACATACACTTAATAAATGTTAAGGATACAATGCTGATATCCACATACATCGGTTTTGGGCACCTGTTGGCTAAGGTTAACCGGTAGAAAAAGAGTAACAAAATAGCATTTAAGATCTCATCTCTTTCTTCTATAAAACTCTTTTATCATCTTAACATCTTTATAACATCTGACATTGTAAAGTTTTGATAAAGTAAATAAATTTTTAATAAGTCAAGAGTAAAATCTATCTAAAGTTAGGGCCTAAAATATATATCCAGTACCTTGAATTTATCAATTTAATAGGTTTGGTTTTAGACGATTTCAAACACAAAAACAAAAATATAAATGACAATCTCAAAAAAAAAAATACAAATATACACGATGTACCCAACATGCAAAAGACGATGATAATAAAAAAAAACAAGGCAGTTGAATTAGATGCCGATGTGTGCTCATGAGTGCGCGCGGGAGTGCATTTGTGTGTGTGTGTGTGTGTGTGTGTGTGTGTGTGTGTGTGTGTGGGTGTGTGTGTGTGGGTGTGTGTG
>DWON01007897.1:0-12532 GCA_018251015.1 Phocides pigmalion okeechobee
TCCCGCGCTGGATAGCAATCGCAATTCTCTGCGCGAGATATGAGCCAGCCCTCTTGTCACCGGCAGCGTCGATCAAATAATATATAATTAAATATAAATAATATAAAATATCATTATAATAAGAAGTTATCCTAAACAATCTAAAGTGTGTCCGTGTCTCTGCGGCATACGCCTTAGTAAGATTTAATAGCGCTCTCGTGCGGCAGCCCTAATTCAGTCAATACAGAAGTGCTCCAGAGCAAACACGGTATTGTGGCCGATTCGTAGGTACTATTCAAATATTTACTGAAACCTGCCGCTATCACGCATACATCGCGCTATTGTCTTAAGATTTATAGCAATTCCCTTCGAATCGTCTCTACAAAACAGTTTAAGTTACATATTCTGTTTTCATTTATTAAGACTCGGTAAGTCTTGAATGAACGGTCTTTTTTACCAGAAATAGGAAATAGGACATAGATAATGACTATTATGTGTAAAAAGCAGGAAATACAGGTTATCTGATTAGTTAAATAGTCGCTGCAACCCATGAATAGCCAAATACAATCTCAAGGGATTGAAACGGGACTAATTGAGCCTATACATAGATGCGTTGCTACTTCTGTGGTCTTTTTTCTAAGCGTAGTCGCTAACTACATTTCCAACCTATAAACAACAGTTGCTTCTGTGCTTGTAGTAAGCACTTCTGGTATATGAATTTATAAAATAAGTAACTTGTTTTATGTAGCCTACTCTTACAACTCCATCCAGGCCAACTGTTCCTAAAACAAAGCCTGTACTATGGTTCTCAGACAATTGATAAACATATTATGGTCTTAACATATACATATATTTATAGTTACTAGATAATACAGACATAGAACAAACATGGCGTTTATCACGCATATATTTGTCCTGGCTGGGAATCGAACATACAATTTTTAGCTTAACAGTCAGGGCTGCTAACCAACCCCGGATCTAGGTTTTGTCCAAACCAAGGCAGAAACTTAATAGTGTCAACCCTCCTCAACCAATTTTATATCTTAAAAAAGAAAATGTGTAAGTTATATTTGATACGTGAAAATTATTTTGCTAACTATGTTATTTGGGTTAATTATAGTTTTTTTTCTTTGATTTCCATGTATATATAATATCATAATGAGTGGCATTCATAGTGACGGGAAAAATATAAACATTTTAATATATTTGCATCCCGTTATTTTTATGCTTTTGAATATGCTCTTTGAACTCTCCTTGCGTAATATAAAACTAAATCTCTGCCAGCCGTCTATACGCTTAGATCTTCAAAAATATGTAACGGATTTTAATGTGGTTCATCAATAGTCATAGTACTTCAAGAGAAATGTTAATTTATGTATATTTCCAAAGAGTGAATTTCAAAGATTTGCTTTGAAATATCGTAAATGCAAACGTGCAAAGCCGGGTGGATCGCGCTAGTATATTATAATTTAGGCTCCCCTGTAAACCGCCGCCCGGGGCAAGCGCCCCGGTTTGTCCAAGATCTGGGGCTACCGCTAACCACTAGACCAAGATACCATTCAATGTATCTTCACTGTCTATAATGCAGTCTCCAATGTATGCAATCACACGTAGAGTTAGTTCTACGAACGGAATATTGTTGGTTCCGATGAAAACTATTCGCCTTATCGAATCGAGTACTGTTGCGGAGTACAAGGCCGTGACAAATAACAGGCTAAGTACACAGTTCCGACTAGATCGCGACGACAAAATTGCGGCAACAAAGTCGCAAGAAGGTCGCGAATTTGTCCTGTTCCTAAATGTTTATTATTAAAGTTTTGTGTTCCGTGCATTTTATTAAAATATTCGCATTAAGAACGACTGTCACTACTGTCGCGACTATGAAACATCTCAACAGTTACATATAAATGAAGCTGATATTTATTAATCAACGATGCCATGTATTCATGTCCGCTCCTAATATCTTCTACCAAATCACATTCACGTTCTACTAAATCCATTTTGAACTGGTAAAAACGGGCAACGGAGTTATCGCGAACAGACGATATATACGGTAATACTTGCGAATTTGTCGCCGCGACGGAAATGTGTATTTAGCCTAAGCACGACAATCATATCAGTCATTTCACGTAGACAACGCAACCTGTTTAGTAAAAGGGCTCCTATCAGTGTCACCCAGTAAAGTGGCGAAGAAAATGAATGCACAATCCATTCCTCCATATAGCCATGTGTGAATCGTAAATAATCCACAATGTTAAGCAACCTCGGGCACGGTCGGTAGTTGGATAGATGACCAATAGTAGTTAATGTCACAAACTCCGTGCTCTGGAGGACATTATAATCTAATCAATCGACGTCAATATTCAATCAATCAATATAGCTATCAATGGTTAAATCTTGTCAGAGACCCTACGAATTGCTTGAAAACATCTAACGAACGATCATATCAAAGGGTATTTATATGAGTATACCGCCAACATTTTGAATGGAACATTTGGCATATCAGAATTTACACGAACCCAATAAAAAACATTAACAAAGATGTACACATATATTATGTACGCACACATATAGAGTATTTTTCGCGATTTCACTACATCAAAGCGACTTCCTAGACGATGATATTTGTTTAACGTTTAAAAACCGTTCCATTAGAACCAAGTTTGAATAAATGCAATTTGAATTTCAACACTCTGTTTATTCATATTTTGCAATGCTATAACGGGCATTTTAATATTCCTGCGTTGAGAACCATCATTACGTGTTTACTCCGTCTATTGTGAACAAGTACGATCTGTTTTGTTTGTCTTGTAATGACAATATTGACACAAACATACCTTACACAGCGCTTACGTCACGGCATTTCATTCTCGAATCGTAATTTCCCACAATCAATGACTGTTGGGTTTTGTTTAAATCTGAAACAAATAAAATATTCTTATTACTATCTAAAACATAATAACACATAAAAAGGAATAAAATCGATTTTTACGTTACGTAATCATGTTTACGTGTATTGTTGATATAAACATGTAGTTCAGCTGTTTTTAATATTAGAAGGGAAGCTTACGAACGTGTTAATGTTACTTGGACGCTGCAACTGAGGGACATTTAACCTCAAACAGAACCCATCTAAGGTTGTACGTAGAAACATTGCTACTGTTAAGGACTGAGAAGGCACTCACATCGCTTGTAAGTGAAACCATGGCGTCTAACCGAAACACAAATGTTGGTTCCCAGCAGATTAAAAGGACGGCGATAGTACCTCCCCGATCGAACTATTAATTTTATATCTGTTGCTGGCTCCATTTTTTTAAACTGTAGTAACAAAAGAATGCAGTCCATCTGATCATGAACATTAACATCTCCATACAGAACAGAAGTCTTGCCTGAAGTTCATTAATATGTCATTACTATTTAAGCCTGCGATGGTCGCAATGTGTTTTATCAATGCCAACTAGATCTTAGATAACGTTGAAATTAGTATTTTAAACTCCATTATTATGTATACAAATGGAGCATTCGATTTTATCTGCAGCAATATTACGGAAAGCAAAACAGGATATATGTTCCGGCGTGAGCGGGATGGAGAATGACCTGTCTAGTGCGTCTTCAAAAAAAAGCGAGCAGTTGGCGGGCGCACCGGGCTCACACCTGCGGTCGGCACATGTCGAGCGACCAGCCACCCTTTATGCACACGTGCTATCCTGGTACACATTGTCACTTTTTACCGTAAACATACTTTTTATTGATAGTTTTAAAATTATAAGACTCTTTTTGGCGCCTGGAAAAATACAATAACGAGTATTTTAGCGAGGGGACGAAGTGACGGGCATTGATGTAATACATAATTTATTATACTACTATCATATCATATATAAAGCGTCATCTAGTAGAAAAAACAGGCTTTTGTTCTTTGAATTTTGTCTCAATCTGTGTATCCTACACGAATATTACTTTTGTCTAATGATCGTTTGGTCACTTAAAATTTGTTTGAATACATGAAAAATAATAATACGTGCGTACATAAATACACACAGGTTTTTTATCGATAACACAAATCAGTTTATTAGTATTTCAGCACAATATCTCTTGTGCCTACAACCAATTTTAGGGTTCGGTAAAAAAAACCTAAAATTACTAAAAAAAAGGATTATGACTAAAAAGAGTACTAGTAATTGCGTTATGTTCGTCTGCGTGTCTGTCTGTATGTCACAGCCATTAGACTTGGAAAGTATTTTAACATAAATTAGAACATCTCAAAAAATGGCATCAATTTTAAATTACTTTTTCATTAAATGTTGAATTTATGAAATATGCTTCAAAATTATTTCCAATTCTCCATTGACTTTGAAATGTGGAAATTATAAAAAGATTATGTTAATAGATTTTGAAAGAAAATTCAAAGAAAAAAATATAGGGATGATTTGTTTTTATAATATACTTTTAAAATATGCAAAATGTTTCTTTACCCCACTTTAGAAACTATACTGTGCGTAAATCGATATACAATTGGTAATTATTCATCGAAAAGAAATGAAAATGCATTAATATTTTTCAAGTTAAAATCGATGAATGTCAATACGTAGAAACAATTAATAATAGAGTGCTAAACAAGCCAATACATATGCAATACGTACCAGCCCTCGTGTATTTGGATTCATGAGTTCTCTAATGGTCAAATTATTCAATACCTACATGACTCGCATCGAAAACAACGTATTTTAAACTTTCACAGAATACAAACATGTTTACGTTTTGTATTATGATGTTAAACCATTTTTTACTATTGACTTAAAACATTATTAAGTTTTTTTTGTTTAAACTATCGCCTAATCAAATGTTTCCACTGTCGCCTATTTGCCAAAATAGATGTCTCAATGTTTAGCCAGTTTTGAAAACCAGATCTTTTAGGTTTTTTTGAAGAAACCCATGTAATATTTTCCATAGATCACCTCAAAAGAAAAAGTTCACGTTCCAAATAAAAAGAACACGCAAACCGAACCGAAAACCCGCTACAAGTTCAGTTTATATGAGTTAAAATGTCATCCTTCGAATGATGTGATTAAGGAAAGGCGATAAAACCGCCAGATCAAACAGTCGCTCTGAGCGTTCCTCGTTATAAAGCCCGTGGAATACGCAGATTTTCGTATATCATTTGTTTTTCCAACATTAATAATACTCGAAATAATTAATATATACTCTCTATTGAGCCTCGAAAACATGGAAAAGCCTTTATTGTGTTCATTGACGATCTTCAAACACTTAAGTTATATTTTACGAAGATACAAAATGGCTTATTTTAGCAACAGGTGCCATTATAAACGCCCAAACGCATAAAGAAGAGTTAGCATAATAATAGGGGTTACGATATCCCGCTTAATTCCACAACTGATGTCCTCTGTCTTCGAATCCAAATTAATGTTGCAAGTAAGCCGTAAAACCTTAGCCAGAGGTGCAAAATACGGTAATTCAATTCATGTATGTGTTTTTGGTACATACAAAAAAAACGTTCTTAGTCTACACTTCAATGAAAGACTAATGTGAAAGCAACCTAAATGTTATGAAAAAATGTTTTTATTTTTATTTTTATAACGTAATGTGTCACTTGTAAATGTGCATTGATCATATTCATATTGGGTATCCTATATCACAAAACAAATAAACAACGTTCTTACTCTACAACTTAATCTGAATCTAATGTGAACACACCATAAATGTCGTAAATAATTTATTTTTATAGTACAAAGTGCCACTATTTTTATCTGCAGTAAACGAGAATACAAACAAAGTTTTCTCGTAATCGTAAAAATCGTTAAATAGTATATACAATATTTTTTCCTTTTAGAAATTTGTTCAAATTAATAAATCTTTTTTTTTGTTTGGTTTTTCAATATTGTAGTTATCTATAATAGTTATATTGGCAAAGTTCTCCAATTGTCAAAAAATAGACACTTCAGTTTTGTAAGCTGTCGGAAATTCTAAGTTTTACTTTTTCGAATACCTACATTTTATGTTGCAGTAACTTTTGAAAAAAATATGTTTATTTCTGATTTTCAAAGGATTGGAAGTCACAAACCTTGAATTTCTTCGTTAAATATCTATAATAATAGTATCTACGTTCGAACTCAGATACGATTTCAATCGTTTTTGAGGTTGGACGTAGATGTCTATAGGCTGCGACTATATAACATCAAGTGGTTTGCATGCCCGTTTGCTACACTTCTCACATAAAAAACATATTCGTAAAATACATACATAAAATACTTAAAATCATCTGTACCATTTAACACGTTATAGTAACGTTGAACGAAGTATTCCAAAGCATGTTACCGAAATTATCGCTTGTCAAAATCCCGTTCTTAAATAGGTCGAGCGATATCGAGCGATATGGAAAACGAGTTACATGGAAACCGTTCGGAAGTACCACTTATCGAGTAACACACATAACATGTAGTTACTAGTTAGACTTTGAATAATATCCTAAATATTTGTTTCTTGAAGTATACATACTATATCGCATGGACACACACTCCCTTTAACATTGTTTAGTTCAAGTTTTTTTATGTGAGAAGAATAGCAAACGAACATACAGGTCACCTGATGTTAAGTGATCACTACAGCCCATGGACAACCCCGTCCAATCTAAAATAGGACAGAAGTTCTATTTAAGGATGGACGTGGATGCGTTCCTACTCTTGAGGACCAAGATGGTCGCATCCAGTAATGTGTGTCCGGCAACCACACCTCCCCAACCGAAACATAATACATGAAGAACATTTTGCTTTACGGCAGGTTATGAGGGTAGCGGTGGTACCACCCCGGGCGAACTCTAACGACTCTACCACCTATAAAATTATTACAATTACTTTTAATGTTGTATTGTAATTGTAATAAACATGTAAATTAAGTGTAAATAAAAATATATTAAGTTTAATACAATATAAACATTTTGAAATTAAGAGAGATTTCCAATGGTCAACATTGCTAAACTTTCTTTATTTTTACCTACTAACCTAAAAATGTAAATTATTTGAACCTGTCTTATAGACTTCCATATAGGCTATGTTTTCCTATCATCCAAAATTACATACGTATTTTTTATTTTTTATAAACAGTCCAAAACGTATTTCTCCTTGTATATTTAATTTCCATTTATCAAAAATTACGCACAACTTTTTCACAAATAAGACATTTTTTTATTCTTTGTCCAATACGTAATTTTATCTTATAATGAATAAAATATAACGGGCATTCGTCTGTCAATTTTAATAGATTATAGAAATATGTAGACGGGTATGTTGAGCACGGTGACATGTAGTTTCTGGAGTGGATGATTGAAAAAGTGAGGAAAAGTCGCAAAAACCCGCTCACTAACTGGATGGGACCGCACCTGGTTTGGTCGTATTTGCCCGCCATTTTACGAGTCTGGTCGACCGTACGCTCTTAGCCTTAGTTCACATTGGTTAAAGGAATTAATATCATGTATCAAAATCTCAATATCATACGTATTGCTGATCCTAAGGTTTGTTTGTTTAGGTTAAGTTAGGTTAGTTTAGTTATTTAAGCTGTAGAATCCTAAACAATTAATTCCTATCTCAGATATACTTACAAGAAAGGCTATCTTAGTCCTTGGGAGTAAAAAAGCAACTTCGTATGATCTTAAAGAGAACTTCAGTCCTATTGGAAGTTGGAAGTTTATAAGCTGCAATGACTACTTAATATCAGGTAGTCTGCATGTTTGTCTGATAGTCTTCTCACCTAGAAAAGGTGCTGCTGTTCTTTTTGCCATACTTTGCCCAGTCGGCGGTAATAACTACTCAAACAGTCAGCTAGACAGTATTTCAAAAACGATGAATTTGAATAAAATTTGAATGTTGTAAAAATCAATGAATTTTAATAAAATTACCATGTACAGTGCAGGAATAAAAAGAGTAATATTTTCTAAACATTTTTCCCTACATTTGTCGTAATTTTTCTATATATTTTTTACTGAACTCTTAACATTTAATTACTTTTATATTACTACAAAGAATAACCTTTATTTTGCATAAATCACATACACACATAATAAAAATAAGAAAATACAAAAATAATTTAGAAGGGGATACAACATAACGTCAGTACGTCTTGTTAAACGTAGTAATAGAATGTGAACTCAGTTTTACAGCGTTGTAATATAGGACAACGATTATTGCTCCGCGTAATGGCAGTGACAATATGAATTGGGCTACCTTAATGCAACAAGGCGTAATTTCTGAGAAAAACGTATTTATGGTGTCGCATTTATGGACGAAATGACAGTATAGACATTTCATAGTTATTTTTTGTATTGTAAAAGCAAACGAACATGCAATCCACCTGGCAACTAGACATGTGCCAATAGACATCTGTAACCAACTGCATAAAAAACACGAGTTCAATCAATTGGAAGTCACTTAAAGTAGCGATGTGTTGATACTCTTGAGGACTAAAGTGGTAGGCTCAATTGTAAGTGCATCCCGCAAATATATCCCCGCAAATTATCTTATAATAATAAATAAAGCAATAAATAAATATAATAATAATATATACAATTTTAAATTAAAAAACGAGAACAACACACATACAGTATAAACCTGAAAGAATGAGAAATAAAAATAAATAACAGAGAGCCAACAGCATCATCTTTGCAAGACATTTACCGTTTAAAATAACTGGATTTATAATAAAACTTAAAAACTGGGCTCTTAAATGCTCTCTGAGCCTGGTGAATTAGCGAAATTATACAAATGGAGATTGTTATCGGCGATATTTTGGCAAAATCCACACCTCTTTAGCCAACCACGCTTCATTATCATCAAGGTGGTCGATGCTGATATTGAATTGCTAAGTGCGTTGGACCACGCAGGGGAGGATTCCGTAGTCGATATAAAATAAATAAAAATGTTTATATTAGAAAATACACAACATCGCTCATTTAGCAATTTACTTTTACATTTTATGAAAATTACAACAAAAGTCATGGAATGTTTAAATTGAAAGTATGAATTTATTTTGACAACGATATGTAAAGTCTTGTCTAATTAGGGAAACAAGTGCTATGCCATTTTTTCTAGCGGTATACAAATTATAAACATTAAACAAGTAAACAGTATAAGCACCTTTAATTTTTTTTCGAAAATGTAGCAATATTAGTATATGAGCAACATATCTTATTCAAAAATGGATCACTATTTAACATGTGTTGTTCAAAACAATTTTTATTGATAGTAATTTCAATCACATTTTTATTCTGAATTTTGGAACTCATTGGAGAGGAGGATCATAGTTTTAATGGTTTTAGAATATATCTCAAAAACTATGGACTTAGAAACAAGTAATTCGTAAAGTTCTACATCATTTTTACAGACAATTCAATGAATTGAATTCAAGACTTATTCAATGATATTACCTAGGACTTTGCATCTAAGTTATTACCTTTTTTTATTTCACTAAATCATAATGTCCCCAATTTATTTTATTAATGCGATTAGTATCCGCATAAAATGGTTGTGACTTAAGTACAGATTAACATAACATAATTATAGCGGTTCCTTTTATTCACATTTGGGTCCGGAATCCTAAAAATACCCTCGTAAATAAAGATAAAGATGTACGAAATTATACAGAAACAGATTAAGGAAATGCACGATGTAAAGACTGGGGAATTTATGCTAATGTAAATTGAGAGAACTGGTCAGAACAATGAGTTTGCATTCCCGATAGCATATGGTAACGTTACATCATAGAAATAGGACTAGTCACAATTCTTGGCTGTTATTTATATGCATGAAATAGGAAGGACTAGACACCATTCTCGGATGTTTATATAATTGACAAAAGGTTCCACATGTTTCTATTTTCAAAAACGCTAGCGTTAGCAAAAGATTTAGTTGAACGCATTTTTGTGGCGGTTGTCGTACGGCAAGATCGTTCTGATTGGTCGAATGTAAAAAGTACTGGCCACCACGTGACATTTCGTTTGCTTGTCTTTTTCATTCCTGATCATTTTATTCAGCTAAGATTGCTCAATTTTAAGAACGAACATTTGATATTTATACGCGGTGCTAAGTTAAGAAAAAATAACATTTGACACTTTGAATTTATGTGGTAAAAGCACGTACTTCGAAAATCTGCGGATTATACAACGTTCAATAGAGTAGAAATACAGTTTAATTAAAGAGGCTGTATTGGCTTGTATCGCCTGTTTTATTCATTGATATGCCTATATGTAATGAAAGTAATACGCGTATGTTTTTGTTCTACTTAATAATGGTAGAACTGTATTCGATCAGAGATACCACTGTCGTGTTGTATTATGTAAATTGCTATGAAGCAATTCTCATGTTTTCATTGGAAGTCTGATCGCCGGCTACACTTACAAATGAGTCGACATCTTGGTGTTCAGAAGCAACATCATTTCCACTTACAACGTCAGATTGAGTTCCAGTTGTTTGAGATGTTCCACTCAACATCACGCGCCTACACGCAGGTTAGCTGCTATTCTAACATGAAAAAGTATGATTTCAAATTCGTGACATTCGACTCAGCTTTTTCCAACTTATGTACGTATTTCATTATCACGTTATAGTGAAGAAAATACCATGACGAAGTTTGTTACGTTTCTATGGAAATATCTATTACTCACTAAATAATTATGACGCCACATACGCACATATATATACGAAAAAGATAACCGGCACCAAGCAATCCCATCGCTAAAGACTAATCTCCTAGAATAGGGGCAAGCGAAATACTAAAAAACAAGAAAGTGTAAATGACGTTAAGAATATATGGGATATATATTATTTGCGAATAAAAAGTGTTTGAAATTTATTTAACTATATTCCTGTCTTTCTCTTTAACTTTTTAACAAAACCGATAATTTTGATAATGCAAAGGCCTCGGCGTTTAGAATATATGTTTTTAGATCAAATCGATAGGTAGCGATATCTAAATTAAAACGGGCGTGACTTATAACCCGAGTTCTCAACACAGCCTATCGCACCTTAGACCAGATCGGCTTAGACAGACCTATCACAAAATTTCAAAAATTTTATATTTGCTTTCAAAATTATATTTAATTTATCACATATGGATAAATAAATAAAATAATAAGAACCAAAATTTAAATGGTAATTTTTAAATATACATCTGAACACTTTCCTAGCTTACAAAACGTATATACATACTAAACATTTTTTCATATTTCCCAAAAACCTGATTATTTGATTATGTTTGCTTCATCCTAAAGATTCGATAGTCTGCTATGAAATTCAGCGAAACAACGCCGCAAGCATGACAGCCTCTGGTTAAGAGAGGTCAGTTAGCTCTCTTATATTTCTTCGTAATTTTTCTTTAATATGAAATGTTATATTGCTTCTGTCTAAAACAATATATTTAATAAAATAATAAGTCAAAGATTTCATTAATAACATCAATACAAATAAATTATCGTAAATAGTGATCTTTGTAAATTGATTAATTATGTATTTCATTGAACATTAAAATCGTGTTTTCGTTTTCGTAAATGATTCCGAAGTTAATAAACATATCTTTTTTGTAATAATGAATATTGAAAACATAATTTAAATAGTTTTTTAAAGCAGTTGCTAACCAAACGGAGCATGAGTGGTATCGAATAACAGGACGTGTTCATTTGCCGACACTAATTTTCTTTTAAGATCTTCTTATATTACTTGACTTTTAAATTATGACCAAAACTGGCCTCGCATCTGTTAAGTAGGGCTTGTCGCGTTTTATATTTTATAACTTAAAACTTAAAAATATCACACAATATTTCCCCAAAACAATCTTTAAAAGGTGTCAATTCGAAAAAAATTAAAAATGAAATAATTACTATATAACTTGTCATATTTACATAATTTTTAAACCTACATATAACATTGAAAACATTAAAATAAACTATATAATAATAAGTTCTTAAACTAATATCGTGGAAACTCATGTCATTTTACTATGTATCGAGTACACAAGAGTAACTTTTTATTGCCGATATTGTCGATATCACCCAGATGCATTGCTCGTACACACACAGACGTACAATGTTACACTTCTTCATGGAGTAATATTCAGGAAAAAACACTTGTAACGTGATTAACTGTTTCAGATCATAACGAAAACTGTTCGTTTTGCGTATTTAATGGCAATATTATACTTTACTCGTATTAAAGTAATTTATTCTTTATGCCAATTTATTCCATAAACTAACGAGTCCACTGCTGTTATATCGACATTAAACTCGTAATGTTAAGCTACGCAAACAAAATGCCTCAATTTTCTTCAATAAAATCAAATAATATTTTTAAATTGACTGTAAAAACTGACATTGATAACACAGGGTTGCCAAAAGTTTTGATACACCGGGACAAGTTCTAGTCTCAATAGTTATCTTCTAATGTCAGTTTGGTAGTTATACAGCTGTAACTGTTATTTTTATATTAAAGGCGAGAAATTAGAGCCGTTAGAGCTCGCCCGGGGCGGCACCACCGCCACCCTCATAACCCGCCGT
>DWON01007898.1:0-12531 GCA_018251015.1 Phocides pigmalion okeechobee
GGTTGTCCATGGGCTGCAGTGACCACTTAACATCAGGTGGCCTGCATGCTCGTTTCTTACTCTTTCACAATAAAAAAGAAAATACAAATAAATAAGTGGAGCTAAGCCCCCTTCATACCCTTAAATATTTAGATTATTAAAAAAAAATCAACAATAAATAAGAAAATATTACTTGCATTGTTGTTGATGGGGATCACTAATGACTATGTTGCAGATCACTACAATGTCAGTAAGGAAAATCAGTATCATAATTTTGTTCGAAGCGATATTTGTGCCAAAATTTGCAATGTCACAATACAAAGTGTCACACAAAAATACGAAGTAATCGCATCGAATTGAATAAACAAACTAGCTAAGACAAATTTGTTACATGACATCATAGAGGACGAAAATAAATATTGTATGAAAAAAACTACTTTATCTCCAGTAAAAGTGAATATTACCAGCTCTCCACCGTTCGGTTGTTCCTTTCTTATAAGGCTTATAGCATCTTTAGCTTTCGCGACATCGCGGCAAGCGAAAATAACTCTCGCCTTCCGTCGTACAAGGGCTTTAGCGGTCTCTAAACCCAGTCCGCTATTCGCACCAGTGATGAGGAACGTTTTGCCTCTTAGACAGGTATTGCTCATGCATTTTCCCCAATTCCTTGATCTCCATTTACGAATCAAACCCAATGCGACGATAACTGACACCGGCACAGCAGCGTAAATAACCGTGGCGGAAACCATTATCAATACAAATCCACAAGTATAACGTAAGGTCACTCAGTACTATGTCGTAACTCGTTACAAACTACGTTTTTTCATTCGTCACTGGACAATCAATCGGTCATGCAGTTCACGGAAGGAAACTTGAAACTTAAAAGTTTGACAGCAAGAAAGATAACCATCTATTCGTTCAACCATAACCAAATCAACCAAAGACAATTAATGAATGTTATCACAGACCGACAATGTCACTAGTGTCAAATGAACATGTCATTATTGGTAATGACATCGCATTGAGCCCGGTTTATGACAGACACCATAGAAAACACAGTATATACAGACACGTTCAAAAACTCGTACTTGCTGGTAGAGAAAATAAAAACTGATCAAAGGATGGAAATATAATGAAACCGTTGACATAATTTATTTTGGACAATACCAATTAAAAATCGAAAAAAAATCAATGTACCTTCTTGTTGATATATGACGTCGCACTTAAAATATTTGTCTTTATATGTGTTTTTTATGTGCAAAGAGTACCAAATAAGCATACAGACCATTTGATCTTAAGTAGACTCTGCAGTCCATGGTCCACATACAACCTCAAACAGGACTAAATTCCTATCAAAGCTCGTACGTACATTCATTGCTATTCCTTAAGACTGAGATAATCACATCCCTTTTAAATGTAACCGACAACAGTGCGTCTGCAACCATAGCACAAGAGTTGTATCAGAGTTATCTTCCTGGTCGAACTACTACTTATAAAATATGCAGGGTAAATTTCATGTATACAAAAATTCTGCATATCATAGGTATATGTTTTTTGAATTAAATCTTACAGTTGCATCGATGTTTGACGATATATGGAAATAAAATCGATGTTTTCGAAACATCTAAATATATCTAGCAATCTTGATATGTATTTTATAGGGTAATTTGCTACTTTAATGCTTTGTAAGTTCATTTGAACATGTCAAGGTTATTCTATAAAGAGTTAAGAAGGGATTTCAACCAGATTATTTGGCAGTTCACACAGTAAATTATTAGCTTACATGAAGTAGCTATTGTAAAGCGTTATCACATAGTCGGAGCAATTTATAATAAGTAATAGCCTCTTCCAAACATTGACTTCTACACCTTTCCCTGATTTGTAGGATGGTTTGTGTGTCAGAGAAAAATACAAAGCGATTCACTATTTACCAGGGGAATTGTAATAAAACATTTTGTTAGCTGGGCCATTTATTTGAAATACACCAGGACAACTAGATAAAAAAATTCTTACTCCGGATCGGACTATGAAAAACAATTGATATGGTAACATTATGAATATAATAGTGAAATAGGTTTTAATATGAGCCATTTACATTTAGACAAGCAACGCAACATCATATAATTTTATAATATTATAATAAATGAAAACTCCAGTTTCCACTCAAATTTCCAAATTTTTAGTAGTTACTTCTAACTTTGATAAAACCATTGATTCATTGAATAAGGATAATAATAAACTGATGATTATTAGTAACAATAATATAATACTATAAGTAGATAAATACTTTTTAATGTGAATAATTTTATTTACTATTGGATAAAATTACGTAAAAGTGACAAGGGATTGCCAGTTCTTGAATAGATGGCCGTCACAATTATAATACGGAACTAAGTACAACATGGTAAAACATGGGAGTGTGTACTTAATGTCTTAATTTTATAATAAATTAATTAATTATATTTAACTAAAACATTTTAATGGCTTATAAAATTGTAAGGAAAACACAACAATAACGAATTACTTCTAATATAAATAATTTAATGTAAATAGCTCATCGGATATAGCATTTATACAAGGTATATAATATTATAATATGTCAAATAGTGTTAAAATAACATATGCATTTCTATTTAATAAGATTTTCGTACTAAACATTACATAGATTTAACACAAAGTCAACAGGAGGTTTACAACAGTTTTAACGATAACATTAAATTGTTGTCTAAAAACAAAAATGCAAGATGCCATAACCAAATTCCACGCAAGGTCATATTTTAAAAAGTTGACATTTAAATGTCTTACGTTAAGAGGAGTAATGTTTTAAAATGTTTAGAAATCACGCGTACTTTTATAAATTTACACATATATAACGACAAAGCGTAATTATTAATTTAAGTACGTTATATTTTGTAATGATATCGTTGGCACCATTTATCGAGTTATAAAAAATATTAAGATACTTTGTGCCTCATGTAAACAACCACGTAATTGGAATGTAGGCAAAGGACAAAATTTAATGGATTTAGACATGGATTTAAATCGATTTCGAAATTGATTTGAATCTTAGATATGTCCTGCAATTTTATTTTGTCATTGTAACAGTATTGTCACGCTATTTATCTGCACGAATAAAAATTCCTTTATTAAAATAAATGCAACATCTTTCAATATTTTGAAACGACATGTTTAATTTGATTTGCAAGTGTCCCTTCGTAGTTTGGAATATCGATAACGGGATATTGAATCATTACTTTTATGGAAGCATTCTGTATTAAAATTGTCTTTTAAATTACTTTGGGAGCATTCAAATTACCTTCGAAAATTAAATATTATTTTGTTTTTTTTTTTTTTACTGGAGTTATGAACATTTTACGTGTAAATAGAGGCACGACTTTAAATCAGTTTCGATTTAGTACTTTGTCTTAGATTCATCTAAGAACCCCGTTACAGATAATTAGGACATTAAAAATTGGATCATTGGAATATTGATTTATTGTATTCCAGCATTGTTATATGTAATTGAATCTGGGGCAATTTTTTTGGCTTGAGGGCATATCTACGATTAAATCTACAGATTAAATTTAAAGAAATGTTAAAATGTAGTGAATGTTTTACAGATAAATGCGTTTATATGCTTTATACATACAATATAATAATGCACATTATGTACACATGTATTAGAAAATGTATAGAGTACCCTAAATATTATTCCCACGTAACATGTTACTTTATGGCCTTTTCGATATTTCCAGCCCTTATTATAAATTTATAATTTCATATAATAAGAAGATTGGATAAATGTTTAAGTATTAAAGATTAAAATAGCAACAAATTACAATGGTTATTAATTTTATTTATAATAACTCGTTTTTCCATAGATGTATCTTTATTTTTTTTTGTATGCCGAGTATTTTCATATATAAATTTATTTGACTTTATGTAAATGGAATTCGAGAAGGGTATTAGAATAAACATTATGCGACTAAAATACATAAAATGTAACACTATAAGTTTGTTACAGGTTGTTATAAATAAAATAGAATATCCATTAAAATAAATTGACAATAGATAACAGTGGATTACTTTTTCCTCCAGTGAAAGCGCCCAAAATGACGACATGTTATTGTGTTATGCGAAATATCTATGAGTACTTAGTTATAATTCTAAGCGGGTATTATAACTTCGTATATTTTACTAAATAATTTATTATTATAAATATTAATAAAATCTAATGAAAACAACAATATTTAAGATAACAACAAATATAAACTAATCTTAACAATAGCATTTTAAAAGAATTTGCCAGATTATCACACACTTTCAAGATTGTGTTAAATTGTCAATTAATCTATTAATCTATGCAACTATGTTTATCCATAAGTATAAATAATTACTATAAATAGCATGAAGTCTTTTAAAATTGTATGAAATGTCTTTATAATAATGATTCTTTCAATACAAATGCAAATAAGTAGGTAAATACCTGACTATAAATACTTATTTTTATTTATTCTGTGGCCGTAGCCAGCTTACAGATCCATAAGATTTCGGATGTTTTTTATCCGTAATAAATATATATTGAAACTTAAGCCACTGTCAGACCGATTTAATATACATATATGTATATAATATACCAATATACCTACTATATATATTATATACACACACAGTATTGTAAAATACTTTCACGTGTGATATCGGTTTCCTACACATTCGAATAATCATTTATTGGTATATCTCAATATGTCAGTAATTATGAGAACATAGAGATCGAATTTCCAACTATTGATATTACAAACAATGTGACAACATTGTTGTTGTTACAACTAAGTATGGCACAATAATCCTCACATTTAAATTTCTCTAATTCAAAATTATCCCGGATTAGGTGATAATGTAGTCAATACTATTTTACGTTCTTTCAGTGACTTAAGATACTAGAATTAATATTACACGATAGTTGTATGATGCTTAGGACATTAAATAAATAAGTCTGTTACAATTAAATTTGCACGAACAAACTACATGAAACTAATAGCGATATAATTATAACAAATATTTCTAAAATTATTTATCTTATAAGGGCACATCCAACATCAATACGCCATTAAGGGTAACGGAAGTTAACAATTCCATTTGAAAACGAAACAAAGTACAGAATATTGACACATTTTAGTGCTTTGCCGATCAAAACGTTCCGCTCTAGGCTTCCGGATAAAGCTGCATCTCAATTTATTTGTTACTAGACTACATTTCCTACATAGGTGTTGACAACTGATGCCGGGAGCGGTCCAAACCCACATCCATAGTAATAACCTTCCCATCTACTGGCGAGGCACTGTCTGCGTCACTATCAGGCATGATCACACACACAAACGACTTCCCACTAGTCGCATCTTTAGGATAAATAGTCATTGGAATGAATCTATCACTCGTTCCGTCAACGTACGCCGCCAATCTGGAGTAGACTTCTGGAAAGTGTTTCTTCAACACAACCCCCCGGTTTTCCAGCTCGCTAACGATGTTCCTAAAACATATCTCTCTAAACTTGTGCGCTGTAGCCGCATTTTTTTCTCCCGCGTGGCATAACCTTGAAGTTAGGATAAGTGTTTCCCTATCTTCTGGAGTTCCTTTGCTATCTCTCCTGTTCCGTTTCCTATTTTGCTCTTGAATAGCCGCTGACACCGTCTTGCTGAGTCGCAGCTTAGCGCATCTTGACACCATTTGTCGTTCCCATTTCACAGCTCCTTTCGTTGGCACTTCGCTGATTATACACACAGCTACGTACAATATAACTCTTGTTTCTGGATTGTAAGCCTTGCAAAGCTTCACTACTTCTGTATACAATTCTGCTCCCATTTCGTTCGGCTGGAGCGCGGTCCATTTAATGAATTCAGGTTCGCTCAAATATTGATAGCCGTGAGTCGTAAATTTTTCCGCTGCTTCTGGACTAGTAAAGAATACTTTGACGACTCCTCTGCCCTGAGAGAGATAACCTTTGTGCCCAATGGTGCTGATCTGATGTAGAGAGTCAGCATCTTCTTTCGCCGCAGAAATGATCTGTCGACAAAGTGCACTGGCTCGGGAATGTAAGCAAACTTTTCTGTGCTTCTCCCAGTGCGCTCTTCGGCATTCCTTGGAGCAGTACATAGTTGTACAGTTATGACACGTCTTGTAATGCCTTTTCGCGTCTGCTAAAGGTGCACGGGAGGGGCATTTAGGGTACTTGCACTTGACGAATGCCTCATCTGTGCTGTTTTCTGTTTGAAGGGATGCAAGGGAAACGCGGGAATCATTGCGAGTGAGACTATCGGACCGTAAAGCTGCTACGTCGAGGCTGGTCCGGCGGTCCAACGACACGCTCGCGTTGGCGAAGGGTTCACTTCTCCGGCGAGAATGTTCCCCCTGCGCCGAGCGCGTGCGTCTCGATTCTGGCATTGGGGCAAGAGTATCAACTGTATCCGTGCCTGAAAAGAAAACGTAAAACATTCTTACAACACTTATAGAACTTCAAGAACTATTTCTATTTCTCTAGATAGACCCAGGACCATTTGTAGTAAATAAAATGGTAGTAAAACAATTATAAGACGACTAGGACAAGACCACATGCTGGGGACCATACGACTAATCTAAACGAGAGCATGCTTGAAGGTGTTATGTATAAAAATATAAA
Source organism: Phocides pigmalion okeechobee (assembly GCA_018251015.1). Taxonomy (NCBI): domain Eukaryota; kingdom Metazoa; phylum Arthropoda; class Insecta; order Lepidoptera; family Hesperiidae; genus Phocides; species Phocides pigmalion. The sequence goes on from DWON01007898.1 coordinate 6,656, forward strand.
TACCTAATAGGTTATATAAATGAATGTACTTATTACTCAAATAAACTGCCATCTCCGGTCTAAGCTTTGGCAGTATGGGGTACAATACTATCGAAGAAAGAAGATATATAATTATTATGATAAATGCTTGAAAGAGAAAATGATAAACATTATTAAAGCTGATACAGGTTTATAACTATACTATGTCATATTAAATTGACATACAATAGATCGTATTGCAAAAGATCTGGTGACTTTATTTTTTAGGAAAGAATCTGTTTAGATGAATCCACACAAAATTTATTGATATCCTGTAAAGTAGTTCTATCTAAAGATTAAAAGTATTTCGTATATTTAACTGGTTCCTAGTATGTTAAAGGTTAAATCTTGACAACGTTTCTGCAGGATTTAATATCTTTTTCTAGTAGGATTTTATTTAGTAAGTCCTTACTCATAAAAAATGGTTAAATATTATTTCAAGTAACTTCTACGGTTCAATCTTTTGATTATTCGATAAATCAGTAGAAAAAAAAATAAATTCATGAAATAAACCTTTATTTACATTGTCTTTTTCCTTTTTGCTTCCCTTGCAGATTTGTGCAAATATGTATGTACAGAGTTTAAAATCAAGCTTTTGGAGAGACTTTCATAGTTTTGTTGAAAAATATTTTGAGTGGATCCATCAAACAAGACTAGAACGCGTGTAGGGTAAAAAGGTAAGTAAAAAAATTGGAACGGCTCTGACTTACATATCGGTCCTACCTGGTCGATCTGGTTCCGGACTGGGATCCGTGATGGAGCTGGGGTCCTCGCTCGGGGTCCCCAGGAAGCGGGAAGCGGGGGACGCGCTGCTGTGCCCACTGCTGGCTAGCTGCTCGTACCGCGGGCTCTGAGGTGGTGTTCAGTGCGTTTTTTCTTTCAATGTTAAAAGAGTAGCAAACGAGCGTGTAGGACTCCAATGACATCTTACAAAACCTCAAACAGATGATGTTCTATTTGTCCTCAGATAACGCGTTGGTACTCCTGAGGACTATAATGGACCCTCTTTTTAAGATTAGTCAACAAACGGACCTCATCAACCGAAAAACAAGAGTTCCTTCACCACGAATGGTACTTTCCTCGTCGAGCTATAATTTTAACCCCAGCCAAATTTAATGAGAAGAAAGAAGTAGCAAACGATCATACAGCCTACCTGACATTGAATGGTTGCAGCTAACCACAGACATCTGTAACTAACTAAACACAGAACACACACAGGGCTCCTATCTGAAGTAGAACACATATGTTTTGCTATTCCTGAGGATTGATATAAACGCTTCGAATAAGTAACCTGCTTTACTTAGTTCTGCAATTTAAAAAATAGTAGCACTACACTGCTGTAAGGTGGAAATGGGTATGACGATTTTGCAGCTGCAAGAAAACGTCAGAGAATTCTTTCACCTGTTAATTCACCGTATTTTGTTCTAAGGCTTTAGAAGTGCTATCTAAGTCTTTACGATATTCATTCCAACGTTTAAGAGTTTAAGGTAATAAAGGGATGTATCATTCTGAATGAGAAGTTAATTAAACTTTCTGCGTTATTGTAATATTGTGTGGAATTAAGACGATTACTTCAATATGTGAGTAAGCCTGGCTAGTAGTCATACTTAGCTTAGCTAGCCTTAGCAAACTTAGTCTAGCTTAGCTTACAAACCTATTAGTTTGTAAAATATAAGGCACAGCTCAGAACAGACATCAGGGTAATGGAAGTAGGGAAAAATCACCCTAGAAGACAAAGATTTTTCTTATAGTCACTTTTTAATCTTTGACTATTTCAATACCTCAATTCTAAATAATTTATTATATTTAAAATATATCATATTTCTCAATTTTCTGACTATGCATAGATCATGTATCATCAAATCATGGATCATAAAATATTTTTAAAATGTTTCATCTGTGACGGATGTGATCGGTAACTAAGTAACTGTTAAACATATATCCATTAACGCTAACTATTCCATAAGAAATTGCCTTGTGTCTATATATATGTATATATTTGTTTTACCTTCTAAGAAATATAAGCAAAAATAAACATGACATTTATACCTTGCCACCCATGAAATAGTAAGGACTCGAAGATTTTCTAGGACTTGGCTGAGGAGTGGGTATTCTTGCTGGTTGAGAGGGCAAGCCCAAGAGGGAGTCCAATACATCCTCCAGGGTAGTGGAACCCGGAGAAGGCTTGGTGATGCCCAGGTTCAATGACCTCTGGGACTCTTGCCAGTCTGTAAATAGGCGAGCGGATATTTTTTTTATTGATTTTTTTCACACAAAGCCTCCTTTCCAAATTATTAAAATCTTAGTTAAAAAAATATTTCTTGTACTATAACTTTTAAGTAAGCCTGATTTTTCTTTAAACTGTAACATCTTATTATGCCTGTTGCAATTTTTGAAAAGTTTAATTTTAATGATAAAAGTTATTTTCTAAGCGATAATATCATACAGTATTTAATTAAAATACTAAATAAGAGATGGCAAATAAGCTAGATTCCATGTCATCCACAAAAAAATAGTATAGAATTCGCAGTTATAATTTAAATATCTGTCAACTAAGTTTCTACCTAATCATTCAACAGATAACACTATGGCTCAAAACATATCAATAGATTTTTTTACTACATACTTGTCTATGCTCATAAATGTCTTAGTGAAACAAAACAAAACTGAATTAGATATCAGAAGGGCTACTATCATAACAAGAGGTTTAATAAATGTTACTTACCATTTTTATTCATGATTTACTATAGATTAGAAGTCCACTGGATTAATTATTAAAAACTTAACTAGCTTCGAATGCTCACAGTAAAAAATACACAGATACATAAAAATTATACACGGCACACAAATAAAAATAAAACAAAAAATGTAAAATAAAACTGAATATATTTAATAATCATCAAAAGTAACTAAAGTACAATGATCGAAACAATAATAACGAAGACAATGTTAATATTTTCAAAACGGACTTCCATCAAATCTAATTACACAAGGTACGGAGATTCTCTAACGCATATACTTTCTATCTCTACGTATATAAATTACATTTTGTTTTAGGTACTATTTTGTATATATCAGGGAATTTTTGATTTATTATCTAGAGAGCTACATTGAAGACTACAGATAAAAGATGATTGTAACGAAAATGGCGCCGATTTTTTTTGTTTATGGCTGCATGTTTTTTTCTTTGTAATAGACAATATTTCTTTCGCGTCAATGGCTCGCAACATGCACAGCCTAGTCAGTGGACTTGCTGTACACAAAGACATCAATATACCAAATACTAATAGATGTACTTCGTCGTCCTGTGGACGATTTCGTGGCGCATTCGGATTCATTTCGTCGGTGCTTTAAATTTTCTAACCTAATCAGAACCTGTATAATTTACTAAGGAGCTAGTTAACCCCAACATAAATTACGAGGTGATTTAAGTAGAAGAACTTGTATTTTTAAATTACAGTCTTATGTCACTTCTCACCAACGCTTATGGTTCTGATAACTGTTTCCCTGCTTATAGGTACGTTATATTTAGCATGATTATTATAGTTGGCATAATCCGACATTATTATTGTAACGTTTGTGACCATTTTAAAGCCTAAGAATACGTGAAACAGGCGATCTATTTAACATAAGATATAATAAGTAGGTAACAGAAAATTAGCACCTAAAATAAAATATAGCGATATGATCGTATTATGTACACTATAAATTTATTAACTAGCTATAAATCTAATTACTATGGATTCTCAATTAAAGTAAAACACACAAAACGTAATAACTTACTCTGTACACTGAATGAAAATATAGTAAAATAACTGGTTTTCGTATCAGATTGGATTTAAATTATGGCAATAATTTTATATAAATCTTAACTATTGACTATGCTTTGTTTGATTAACGTGTAAAATTGTGTAGGCACTATAATATTACTGCAAGTACTGATATGTTTGAGTATAAGTGCAATAGATATTTTATTTTTATAAATTAATTAGTGATAATTATAACATCTAAATCGAAATGCATCAAAGGCTGCCTTACGTTAACGAAATTGGAAAATATTTTTTCCATAATACATATACATTAATCTGGAGGAAATTAAGATGTTTTTATTTTATTGTGTGGGCAACATTGATGCATTAGTCACCTACATAAACCAGATATGCTCGCTGTGATTCCGTCTTTTTCACCCTCCTTTGATATAAATGAAATAGTAAAACCTCTAATTTTATCCTGATCAATGTAATTTTCCATGTCTGTAATGCTGTTTAAGGCCAAATCGAAGTAAAAAGTGATACAATGTTAAGCCACATAAACTAAATTCTTAAGCAACTACAAGCCAGTGCTTATAATATAAATAATGCAAAAAGTAAAGCACTTGTATAAAACGAATAGAAATTTGTGTGAAAAATAGTGCAATAAATGTCACAAAAATAATAACATACATAAAAATGGTCCTGAGTCTTAAACACAGTCTATAAAGCTCTATTACGTTACACATTTCACAAAATGAAACCATTCAGTCCTGAAACATCTAGGTATCATTTCACGGATAACTAAATACAAAGAACAGCACAAAAATTAACGCACAGAGTATTAACGTAACATAAAATTAACAAGTAAGACACTGCGGGTTTGGATAATGGAGGCTAAATGCAATAAAGTTCTTTTGTCCAAAAAAATAAAAATCAGGTACCACAAATTCTAGAACGAGTGTTCTGTTTTGGTATTTAAAAAGAACACGTTCAAATCTAAGTTACTGTTTACTGACTACGTCGGTTTTAATTCGGAATGTCGCTTTGGAGTATCTATCTAAACCTGCAGTGTACATCGTGGTGTGGTCACGCTCGCTCACCGGGCGCCGCGCGGTGGTCGAGGCGGAGGGAAGACGGCGGCCGCGGGTGAGGAGGAGGCAGTGCTTCGGACACTACCAGAGGCGTTTGTGGCGATTCTAAAGGTTTTGTACCTGTGGACACCACGTTTTTTTCCAAATTAAACTCTAATGATTACTATACTGCAGTCAGCATTAGTAGAGCAACAGCTTCCATCGTTATAATAGGTACTCATAAAACGCAGTATAGTAAATTACAAAGGAATTTTGAAAAGATTTCGTCTCATATCACGTCAAACGAATAAAAACACCACCATATGCTTAAGCAAGGACAATATAAAGACACAAAATAAGCTTCCGAAAATATTAAAATCGAACAGTAACAAATATGGTTAGCATTTCCAAATTACGTGGTAAGGAGTGAAAGTAGCTTTAAAGTCAAGAAAAAGCTTTACTATTTACTTGATACAGATAAATAAGAAAAAACAGATAAATAATAATAATAAAGGGCAGTTATAAGTGAATAAAATAAAGCTACATCTGTTCTAGACTATCCGTTATTTATATTGACAAGATTTGAAGAAAAAATATTCTATTCAATGTATATGCATGTGCTATATACGACTTCATTTATAGACGCAGTGAACGAACTTGCAGGTCATTTGTTAAGAATCATTCCTGAGATCCATTTAAAATATTCGTAGAGAAGTTGACAATCCTATTAGGTTTTTTTTTATTGTGAAAGAGTAAGAAACGGTCATGCAGGCCACCTGATGCTAAGTGGTCACTGCAGCCTATGGACAACCACGTCCAATCTCAAATAGAACCGAAGTTCTATTTAAGGATGGACGCGAATGCTTTCCTACTCTTGAGGGCTAAGATGGTCGCCTCCAATAATGGGTATCCGGCAACCACACCTCCCCAACCGAAACACAATACATGAAGAATGTGTTGCTTTACGCCGGGTTATGAGAGCAGCGGTGGTGCCGCCCCGGGCGAGCTCTAAAGGCTCTACCACCTTTAGGTTTTT
>DWON01007899.1:0-12528 GCA_018251015.1 Phocides pigmalion okeechobee
TTTTCAATCGTTAAACTAATTAAAACAACATTTCCGGCAACGCGTTTTCTTAAATATGCGGTTTCGCTCCGACATATGTATATATAAAAATGGTTTTAGTAAAGATTAATGTATCAATATCCGAAAAATATATGATGTCAAATGCATCTAAAATGAACGAAAAACAAAACATTGCATTGGTATTACTGAATAGAATAAATTAAATATGTGATATATGTGATTATGAATAAAATAGATAACATTGTACAATAGATTTGCAAGTACAAAACAGAAAATAATGAGTAATAAATGTTTTGATGCGACGATCATTTTGTTAACTATAAGTTATTGTTCTCATGTACTCGTAAGTGACAATTGTCTTTATGAGAAATAAAGATCTTTAAATCTTGATGCGACAAGTTTTGGAATTGGCTACCTGATTTGTATTTGTCCTAACCGTGCATGTTTTTTCGAATATGACCTGAATATTGCTCTAGTATTATAAAGCAGTTCTGATAAATTTGGCTATTTTTACTGATGATTCGTACCCATTAATAAATACTTAAAAAAACATTACTGACGAATAAACAATACGTTATGTGAAAAAGACCAATAATAATATTATACTTTATATAAAGTTTTATATAAAAGTCTTAGAGGAAAAATATAATGTAGCAGTTTTAAAACTTTTAGGGTGACACGTGAAAGTTGGCTGAAAGTCGAGCCTTGCACTTGACGCCAGCTGCGGGCTACCCTTATTTAACTTGAAAAGTCTATACTGGCGCTCACTTGTACACATTTTACGAGGCATAAGTTTATGAAGTTTATACTCGTTTTACTTTGATGCACATACTTAGTATTGAAGCGCGCTTAGCCTCTCGGTTTGTTCGTAAATCGATAAGTTAAGCGAAGTCGCTCCGGGTCGGAAGTTGGAAGGGTTATCGTTAGTAGCAAAATTTCGTGTGCATGTCCGTATTACAAGAACGTTAAGCAGTCGGGTCCGATTATTATCGATAGACGGTGAGTGTAAAATCTTATCGGAATCCTTTCTGGCGGTTATAATCCGACATGCAAATGGTCTAGGGGCCATTGTTAGGAGCCATGGTAAAGATCCAGTGCCAATTGGAGCAGTGTGGTGAATAATATTCCAGATATTTCTGCTTGGTGGGGAGAGCCTGTCTCGCATTGTGACATAAAACCAGACACAACGATGTTTAGTACGGATTTCCACTTTCTAAATGTGTTGTTAATAAATTACGTCTATTGTTGTTACAGAAATATAGTCATAAATATAGACTGAATAGCGTGGTACGTACAATGTTAGTTAAACAACTGCAGTTTGTTCCGAGAGCTTTGTCGTGTTTGAGTGCACTTTCATAATTCGTCAATTTATTATTCACTGTGAACAGAAATGTGGGATGTTTTAATCGAATGCATCACATAATAGTTTCCACGCCAACGAACCCTTGAAACCCTTTAAAAGCGTTTTACAAACCGAAAAGCGATCACAAGCTTGTATTCCGTTCGAAGCACTTGTATTCAATGTATTTCGGTAAATATAACATCCCTGAGGGTTTCCTATAAACGGTTACGTAACAGAAGGCCTGATATGACCTCCATTGCAAATAAAGACGTCTATTTTGATATTGCTTTGTAAAGAACCTTTTTGCCGAGATACATTATTAATGACATTACGAGAGCAACTCGTGCGGTTGAAACGTGAATCTTATCATTTGGTGTTAAAATGTAGTCTTTGTTACTTCCTGTAAGGTATTCTGTCTTTGCTCAAGTCCCATGTAAATCAGTTTAGTAATTAAACGGTTTATTTAGTTTGACAGTTTTGCCGTTGCTTTTTGTTTTTTAGAGCAAACGTTGTAGTTCACATTTTTGTAAGTTTACCACGTACTGTCAGCTTCAATGATAAAATTAAAGAGTTTTTTATCATGAAAGCAAGCATAATAATGAAATTAGGCAATGGTACTTTTTGAGTTACAAAAATTATCACCATAATGCATTTTCTACATGATTATATATTGATTTAGAAATAGTGTATGGAAGGTATTTAAATCGAAAATAAATAAATAACTATTAAAAATGTCATAGGTACCAGGGCAAAATTTTAGTACGGTTGACAACCCTAGATGTAACTTTTTATTGATTAATAGCAGTGACTACTTGAAGTTAGGTGGGCTATATGTAAGATTTATGATAGTGCTAATGGAGTTGGTATATATATAAATAGAAAAACATAAGTCAAATACAGTCTCATCTTTTTTGAGTAGGGACTTCACAATACGAGTTTCTACGGTCAAAAGTTGTAAGCAAGCCTTTATTTACGTGAAGAAAACAACAATATGAAATAATATTAAATAGGAATTCCTTTTGCATGGAATTTTTAAACAGGAAACAATATTTAAGGTCGAAAGCCGTGTACGCCAAGTGGCGTTTCATGCAAGGATGACGCGTAGTGTTACCATATAATCGAATTTTCTAGGAATATTCCGATTGTTTAACGTTGACAGCTGGTAGAACTATAGTTCTTCCAGGAGTCACACTGTCTCTCTCATAATCAATCGTAAAGTAACTTTTGTGAGTTTCATTTATAGAGATTCATTTATAGAGATTTTTGAGTCTCAATCGCACACTTCCGTTGAACCCCAGTCACGCTTTTCTGTTTTTTTTAAGTTATACTTCGAAGTAAAATGCTTATTAGAATCTAATTATCACTTGGTTAAGTTGTTCATAAGTTGTTCGTAAAGTTCTTATGGATGTCTGAAATCTGTGGTGGGCTATGACGTAAATCTTCTCATTCTGACAGGAGATCAGAGCCATGTAAAGGGACAGTAATAGATTGTTCATGATAATGATTCCGAATTCTAAAAAAAACGTAAGCTATCTCGACTATTATTTCCGTCGAAATCGATTGTGCAAAAACCTCTTTGAACAGAATTGGTATATAATTAGAGTATTGTAATTAAAACACCATATTAATAAATAATGAATCATATAACTTCTTAAAATATTTCCTTTTATAGTTCTCTTTCTTTCTTCCTAATACTTTACTCGTATAGATTATGTTTAATCCCGATTTTATGTAAACAGAACCTGGAAACAGTTGACGCGACACAGTATAACATTTCACCCCCGAGATGCAATGGAAAATTGAAAAAGTTTTTGCTCTCTTGATATTTATTTTCAACCGCGACACTGCAGGAAGTTAACATTATGTTAAATATGTTCATGCATATATTTTATGGGTTGGGTCTTGTCCAGACAACGTTAGATTGTTACTAATGTTTATAGAGGTGTCACTTATTACCAATTAAAAAGAAGGATTATTTTAAATCAGTCAAGGATGCGAAACTACAATTAACTTTTAAATACCAAAATATATACCTACCGTTGGTTGTAGCTTCGTATGTGTTTTGGGTTTAAAGACGTCGCACAAAGACGATCGTATTTCGATACATTTCGATGTCGTATCGTGTTTTTTACGATGTAATCGAAACCTGACCTCTCAATGTTTTCAGATGCGACTTCGTATGTATTTTTGTACAAGTTTTCATATAATTACGATCGTATTTCGGTACGTTGCGACATCATATCTGTTTGTTATGATGTACATCATAGAATTCTGTCACGTTGTCACATCGCGACCTGACATCTCAATGTGTTCAGATGTGATTTCTTTTCCCTGTATGTATTTTTGAAGTATTTTTTCATATAATAACAATTGTAATTCGAAACGATGCGACGTTGTGTCGTGATTTTTAGGATTTATGTCTTAGATTTCCACGACACGATGACGTAATGCGATTCTACGTCACAACCTGTCAGGACGATTTGGTATTGTCATTGTGTTTTAGGACTAAAGTGTATAATATGTAACGTATGCTAGGTGTACCCCGAGATTTTACTCGCGTTTAATAAGGATCGTAACTTTGTCTTACATAAATTTACCTTCCTGATCAGCACGGTTACATCATTGTTCGAAAACAGTAATATGTGCCATGTCGCCTTCACCTTCTATTTCGAAGAACCTTTCTTTAAACTACCTTTAAACATAATTTATGTTACCGCGATGCAATCTGTAAAGCCTGTTTCGTTCTAGTTTGATAGTCAGCTCGATCTTATTCAGGCTATATGCGGTGAAACCGGAAATAAAACCGTCATATCATCTGTCATTGCAAAATAACCTCGCTTATATTGAATGAAATAAAATTTAAGGGTATGAAATTTATTGTAAGGGCAGGAAGGAGGTGCAGGAATTCGAACTCTTGGCATTCTTCTGATTTTTTAGATGTACCTTTTCGAACTTGATTATCACTTGCTATTAAGGTAAAAACAGTGCAATTCATAAGTTTAAAAACGAATGAGTTTAAAGAACATCACTTTTAGTAAGGCTCTCTGAGCTCTATCTACAGTTATTAAAGTGGGACTTGGCGCTCCACCCCATACAGGAATACAATAATTTATGACAGATTGGGCTAGCGCTTTATACGTAGCGATAAGGATTTTGTTATTAATTATCTATATTTTAATAAAAGAAATGATTGGTTGTAATTGCGCGATTAGGACTTTTTTATCGGTTAAAAAGTTTGTATACTATTCGAGTAGTTCAACATTATACCTATTTATGCCTTAAAACAACCAACATTTCAAAATAAATGGTCCTACTTAGAAGGATATGATAAGAATATGAGATTTTTTTTTATTATTATTGTAACACATGCGATCTTTATAACAGAAATACTTTCAAATACAGATGAAATCGCGGGGCAAAGTTCGTCTGTATATGAAAATGTAGAAAATAAAAAAGTTGCCTAGAAAGAATTGTCTCTCCAACTATAGAAAGGTAAATAAAATGAAAGCATTCAGAGGTCGTGAGAGCACATACATATTTATTCAAGACAAAATCATCTGCAAAACGAATAAAGTAAAGTGGATGTATAATATTAGTTCTGACAAAAGCATTCTACTAAAAAATAAGCATAAAATTAGAGAGTATTGCGTACAACAATATTTTCTCCAATTGAATGTGCGATATTGTTATTGTAACGGTATTTTTTGGATGTTTATGTATGTTAAAATTTGTATATATATATTCTAACCGTATTCTAACCGTATATATATATGTAATGTCAACAAATGTTATCAACAACATGAAACTTAAATTCTTCTAAAGACTGAAAGTCAGAAATATGCGGATATTTCCGGATATAAATTGTTTGAAATTCTATATTTCAATTTAATTCAAGTTCATCATTATCAAGTTAGTCCCTCTAATCGAGTAGCATTTTCGCAAGGACTAGGTCCGCTAGTATGGCCAAGCGTGGCATTTAAGGATATTGTGAATAGAACTCAAATATGCATATCGCGGAGCAACATATTCTTCATCTGAAATCGAAACGAACTCGAAAAATAACAGATGTGTACTTGGAGTTCGAAACCTGTATCCGCAGCGTGCAGAGGCTTTAATTCATTCCTCTGTATATGCATTGTCACGGTTTTGTTTAGATAAAAGATTTTCCAAATCGATTAGTTGACAAAACGTACCTACGTGTGTTTGGGGGCCCACTAATTTATTCAGTGCATGGGTCCAATTATGCTGCGGCGACGAAATAAACTTCGTTAGCATGTAATTAACCGGCTCGACTATCTCACCGTGCTGTAATTTAACACATTGACTCTAGAAAAACAAAATAAATAATGAAAATTTTGTGTTAATGAGCTTTGTAAGTGTTAATGTGCGTACATTCAACGCGGAAATTTTATTTCGCGTACTTTAATTAACATTTCGTTTGCAATTTTCGACCGTATTCAGATATTTGCATCAAAGTAAACGAGTATAATAGAAAATGCTTAAAATATTTTGAGTAATATAGATTCTTAGATACTGTTTTCGGACGCAAATGTGAAATCTTACATGAATATGTTAATGAGACTACGCCTTATGGTGGAATGCCTCCTATTCCAAAACCAATTGTCTTTGTTTTAATTTAGGCACGTATATTATTCTGGAATAACACGTAATATCTAAGATTTAACGTAATCTTCCTGTGACAGCTAAAATCTACTGAGTTTTAGTGCGTTTAAAAATTTCATGCATACACTGAACAAACTTAAAATTTACATTCCCGCTTCCCAAGTGTTATTTTTATTGCTTTCTACTAAAACACAGTTTTATATATTTTATTTTGGAAACGTAAAGTTGTACTGTGCACTTTATTCTATAAATTAAGGGAAATAAAATTTAAACAATATAGACATAGTATAAAAAGATTAAAATCTTCTATTACTGATTTCAAAATTCTAATTCAAAATCAGAACTTCATTTGGAGATATCTTAAATCAATATCTATCATTGTATATGTAAAAGTACTACTAGATATTAAATAATAAGATAGTGAGAGTGACAGTCGATTTCCAATCAGTTTAATAATGATTATTTCTCTCAAATTCAGTTGAAAGCTTACTAACAATTCAAATAGCTACTGACTTTATTTCACTGTGGAACACGTTTAAAATTTAATGTGGTGTTAACTTTCGTGTGGTGTCGGTAATACACGAATAGCGATCGTGTTTCGGGTAAACATACAATTATTATATCTGTTTACAATTATATTGTAACTTTAAGACGAAATGTAGCACAGGTTTCAAAATTGGAACATATAGTTTAAAAAGAAAAAGAATAAATTATTTATAGTATGTATTCTTATTACACAGCAACTTAGCAGATATAATTAAATCAGGCATTAAAATTTTATTTTAAATTTCACTGTAGTATTCAAGCTTTTTTCATTGTTTTTTTTATTTAGGGGATTTATTTAGGGGATACATCTATTGGCGGAAATGTTTGTTTCGCTTGACAGTGTATCCGGAAAGATCTCTTTGACCATAACATAAGAAATGCTGTATAGCGGATTATTTGGGCTGTCGTAGTACATTACTGTTCAAACTATATAGTTCTACTACGAGTACCTATATATGATTGTGTAATATATAGAAACGCTTCTGCTTATGGTTCAGGTCGTTGGCTACAAAATGGGCGCCTACTGTGAGGATTGAGAAGGATTTTAGGTCGGATTGTGATCATTATCCTCAGATTCGATGGGAGCCCCCACTTTTATAAATCCTCATAAGGGCTGTATTCACACAAACGCTCAATATGCGGGGTTTCAAGATTGTGTAGTGATATCCCCGGAATTTTCTTATGTTATTTGCATGCTCGATATTCGCATTGAGTAGATCTTTCGAATAAGACGAATTTGTACATTTAGGTAGATGACTTACGTGGTATAGCGAATACTACACATACAAGTACAATATGCGGAAAATTCCAGGTTTCATGTTCGGACAGAAAGATGCACAATATGTATTAGAAACGAACTCATTTGCACTAAGGTAGATATTTATTTAAAAAAAATGTAATAAATCGTCAGTTATTTTAAACTGTTTTTTTTTATTTATGAACGAAACAAATAAGTACACACATCTACATCTACGTGTACATACGTACGTGTGTTCATTTACATGTACACACTACATCTAATGGTAATCCTCAACCAACTCTATATACATACTATATAGTCCAGTAGTTCTACTGAAGTCAATAATGATAGATGCATTACTACACTTAGGCTCAAGCTGTCGCCTCATATGTAAGTGAGGTAACAACCGCAGTTTTTCATCGAAATTTCATTACCCTAAGATGGATGAGCCAGTGACGTCTGTCTAGTGGAGCTATGTATGAATATTTTGCAATCACGATATTTCGGCACAATCGCTAAAAGCACAACATTATCTCCAATAGCCATTTGTGTATTACCCTTCGACGTTTAGAGATTTTATTGCAAGATAGCACTAAAAGCCCTAATCAATTACTGATACGATCGCAGTGACCCCTATACATCGGGGTATTTATGCGTGACAAATGTTGCCAACTGCCTGCCACGCCTACAGCCTACACGAAAGAAAATTCGCTCACGATATTTTTTGTTAATTTCGCTAAAATGCGTTGCAATCTTCTTTTGGTGTTCCGCAACGAAAACAGGAAAACGTAGCCATTTCATCGACTATGTTTTATGTATAAGGTTTCCTTTAAGATTATAGTAAATAAGCATGATAAGAAGTGGTGCAGTCACTGCGGCCCATGGGTTGGCCTGGGTTCTAAATTAGTAGTTTCGTAAGTCTATTACAGATGTATTGCTACTGATGAAGACTGAGATGGTCCCCTTATGTCGCACCTCTAAAATTTTAGTGATCTGAGAAATTTAATTTTGGGCAAAGCAAAACAAGAATGCGTATTTGCGAAAATTTAGTTTCAAACTGTCAAAAAAATCTGGTGCACTTTTGGATTAACCACACCTTTGAAATATTTATTTATATTATGAATAAAAAATACTAAAGTAATTTTGATTCAAAGCCATTCTTTTTCTAATATCAGAACAGGTCACTATCATTCTTAAGGTCCTATGTAGTAGTTGGTGTAACTTTTGTACTTTTTGGTAGAACAATATTCTATGCATTCTAACTTATTTCTATGTCGAGAATTAGCGAGACTGCATTGTTCAGTCATAGATTGCTAACACTACAATAGTTTAGTCTGTTTCATAACCCCACCTTCAAGACCAGTGTGATATAATATGCCACGGTTACATGCCTTGTAACACGCACGTGTTACACACCCGTAAGTCCCAGGCTCTGAACTAGGAACGGAGAAAGTCTACGTTTAAATTACCAAAAAGTTCGTGTGATGACGGCATAGCGAACGTACTAGCGCACTTAGCAGATTTTCAGGGTTCCGTCAACAGTGGTTAAAAAGGACTCCTTATAGTAGTAGGAAGTAGTACTTGCAGTATAGTAAATCTTATAGCAGTAATAATAATAATAATAATCATCATCATCATTTATTTCAGAATTAAATTCCATAGTTTTAAATTTCACATTAAGTATTAATATAAATAAATAAAAAGTAATAGTAGTAGCGTAGAAACGAAACTTTATACATATCCATCGACCATCCATGGATCCATCGACGGCCCGTCAGTCAGACAAGATGACGGAAATGCTTGTAATTTTATTCGGAGACGAGGTAATCTACTAAGCTTTTTTAATTTTGTCTTTGCTGTACTATACAGGTATACAGGTATACTTGTACATCTCGCTTCTTTGCTTCAATAACGTGTTATCTCAAAAAACACAATTTTACAGTAGAGCATTTTTTTACTTACAAAACATTATTTTACTTAATTGTGTATCTTTAATGTTTATTGTAGATTACGTACAAAAATTTAACACCTTAGCCATTTCAAATCAATTCAATTATCAGATAAAATAAAAAACTTGAGGTTTCAAACTTGTCACGTTATTGAAGCAAAGAAGCGATCTGTAGAACGCTATAGAATACGCTATAGAATACACATGTACAGCACAACATGCACATAATTATGAAATTAAGTACACGTACTCCAAGAACCGCTGTATCGTGCTATTGTGAAATAACAAAAAGAAAAAATTAACGCATGCAGGGTTATAACATGTGTATGTACCACATGTGTTGTAAGTGTACACTATTTAGGGAAATATAAAATCTGGACTTGTAGATTGAGATGTTGGATATAATTGGATAAGCATTTTCTTTCTTACTTAATTCTATAGTTAGTAAAATTAGCGTCAAACTCAGTGGAGTCATAATGAGAAACAATAGGATAGCAGAACATGGGAAATGAGGTTGCCGGCTATACTTGCAAACAAGGTGATCAGCAACAGTTCTCGGTAGCAATCTAGCATCTAAGTACGGCATCTATTAAACTTCAGTCCTGTTTGAGTTTACATGGGTTGCAGCGACCACCCAACATCATATATCGATCTTTTTTCCAACATAGAATATATCTAAAACGGTTTCAACTACAAGGTGTCTCAATAACATTTGTTGTTTACTTTTAGAGAATTGAAAAATAACCAGTTATACGCTATTCTTGAATACGGAACTCTTAACTGTACGTAATGTGACACGCATTCCGGTACTTTTTTGCATATATATCTAAACTGAACGTTTATAGTACGATCCATTTATACGACTTAGGCTGATGGCGTACATATTACGAACGTGAGAGCATTACATTTCAATATGGCGGAGTTGACGACATACTGAGAGCAATTTCATTGAGCACGACCTTCGGAATTACAGCACAATTTATATGGAACAAGAGCACGCTTATGACTTTTATTATTGTAATTTAACAAAATGTTCTTACTTAAACTTAGATCATTGAAGACAGTAAACATAAAAAACGCGAAACTGTCAAAAGTTACTGACAATTTACTATTGGTTATTTGCACAGCAGTATAATATTTTATCGATATTGTTTTGATAATAAATAAGTATAGAGTAAAGTTAAGTATAAAGTTGATGGTGATGATGATTTAAATGTATCTATTACATCGAGGATCCGCCTCATTGGGTATTTATTTATCTATTACAAATACTCAAACTTTTGTGGAATCGTCGCTTGGTTGGGGGGAGAAGTACCTATAGGGCTATCTACCTATACCTGACTTAGAAATGGTTTAATGCTGTTTATCTATGCTTATATAAAACATTTGACTGCTTGGCTTTTGATTATCTGGACAACACGAGAGAAGTGTAGGTATTCGAAAAAATATCTGCATGAGTTGACTTAAAAAAAAATCGTTTCTATTTGTATATAGTTAATTAAATAAATTTACATGTAGTCTACGCCCGTGCGGTATGGCGCCGATAATGCTGGTCGCATTACCGAGCTGGGTAGCGATCGCAATTCTACGCGAGATCTTTTGTCAATAGCCGAGTCGATCAAATGTTTGTCAAATTTGATTAGTCGCCTTTGATGTCTAGCGTAGCATAATGAAACATGGCGGCAAGCATATAAAACAAATAGCAAATTGTAATTGAATAAATTCGTGCGGATACCAGAGGCGCAAAGGGTTGGCGGCTGACTAACTCGATAATAAAAGGTTGTACAATGTTTTGATCGCAGTTATTATGTTCAGATGTTTAGAATACTCTCGAGGCTTTCGTGATTTAGTTTCTTATTGTGGGCCGTCACATTTACTTGTAACCACTGACGCAAAAAATAACAATTTTATATTATTTTAGCGTCAGAAATACATAGATTTGGACAAGTTTACTTTCACCTTGTAATGTCGTTCCCTAAGACTTAGTATATTGACAATACTTCGAGAACTTACGCATAGTTTCGCAGTGTCACATTGCACTTTTGTAATCTCTAAATATTATTAAACAAAGTTCCCTATCGGGTCTGTTTGTTTGTCTGTTCATGATAAACTCAAAAGTTCTGGACGGATTTTCTTACATTTTTCAACAACGAGTGGGGTGAGCTGAGGAAGGTTTTGGTGCATAATAAGTTTTTTTTTGTAAATTAAACGAGAAATTAAATAGTTAAATTCAATACAGTAATTAGTGGTTGAAAATAGATGTTTCTAATTGTTAGTTTTTATAACTAGGGAATGCAAGTATGAAATACAAATAATGTACGTAAATATAAACTCAATTATCCGAGCGAAGCTGGGCTGGGTCGCTATTATAATATAATATCTTGGGATACTTCACATACAGACAAGTGATTAATACAATCATATATTTAAAAATACATACTCGAATACTTATTTTATTCCATAGTCAAAAAACTCGTGCTAAACACTCAAATCCTGATCGAACCCACAACTGACTTAGCGGTCAGGACCACTAAGCACTAGACCAAAAGCAATTTAGAATATTAGTCTTGGAATAATAAAGACCTATTTCAAAATTTGACAGTTTTGGGTTTTATTTGTAATTCCATCCTTTGTCTAATTTGCATGTTACAGAAAAATATATTAAATATCGTATACAATTTAAATAGTATGAAACTTTTAAAAGTACACCTGATTTTTTTATCTTTTACAAAAATGAAGTGCATTAAACTTTGAGTTTTTTAGTTAGGTCTTTATCATTTTAAAGATGTGATTGACGTAGTACAAAAACGTTAAATAATTTACCATGTTATCAGGTTACAATTTACCAAACTTCCAATTGACTGGTCGAACTGAATTCTGATACCATAACCAAATCTAATCATATGGTAATCTTCTAATCATATGGTAATCTTGACTTGACTCTATAGCCAGAACAATACAGATTACCTAACATTCGCCTAATAACAACAGATGTGGCTTAGGTGTATTGTCTTGAGGAGAAGATAACACAGCAGACGTGTCATTAACCCTGAAGGACCAGATATTTAATTTGTTAAATTTAACAAAAATCGAAATATGTTTATTCCTAGTTGATTATTTACAGAACTTTTTTGATGTCAATAAACTACCACTGGATCGTAAGGCGTTTCTTTGTGGAGAAGAGGCGGCGAACGAAACTCCATAACACACAGCATATTTAATGGCATGGTGGCATGGTGGCACGGTGGCATGGAGGCCACCTGGTGTTAAGTGGTCACTATAGCCCATGGACAACCACGTCCAATCTCAAATAGAACAGAAGTTCTATTT
>DWON01007900.1:0-12528 GCA_018251015.1 Phocides pigmalion okeechobee
TTCAAATATTAAATGAATATATATATTTTTTTTTATTGTGAAAGACTAAGAAATGGGCATGCAGGCCACTTGATGTTAAGTGGTCACTGCAGCCCATCGACAACCACATCCAATCTCAAATAATACAGAAGTTCTATTTAAGGGTGGATGCAGATGCATTCCTACTCTTGAGGACTAAGATGGACACCTTCAATAATGTGTATCCGCCAACTACACCTCCTTAACCAAAACACAATACATTAATAACATGTTGCTTTATGGCAGGTTATGAGTGTGGCGGTGATGCTGCCCTGGGCGAGCTCTAACAGCTCTACCACTTTTGAATATTCATGTTTTAAAAGAATATTCATTTAAAAAATGGCAATAAGAATGGATTTATAGAAATTTAAGTTTCAAAAAGTTTTAGGGAAGTACTACCATATTTTTGCACAAAATTTCAGATATAATATGCTTTCATTAGTCTTCACATGAGGTCAATGCATGAACTTTTTTTAGTTTATATATTAGTATCAGGCATTACTTTGCGGAAATTAATGTTATTAAATTGTTGTTAAAAACTACTTTGCAATAATCTACCACCACAACATATAATGGTATATATTTCATATATGGTACATAGTGCATGCTTTGAAATATATACCATTATACATTGTGATGGTGTTGCAAAGTACTTTTTAACAACAAAACAACGAACATGTTTTGTTATGTTGATACAGTTATATACCAGCGTATGATGAGAGTACGGTGGTAAAATTTGTAGTGATACATGAGTAAATATCGGATTTTAAAATGTTTCACCATGAACAGTAGGCAAGACCTATAATTCTGCGCCTTTCCTTTAAAAAGACACCTAATATTGCATCACATTCCTGGTTTTTAATATGGTAAACTAATTAGGTAATTAATAATTGATGGGTTTGGATAAGGCGCATGACATGCAATTAGCTAAGATTTTACATACATACTCACCAAGAGTAGATTAAAATTTTGATTTCATACACAAATTACACTATTTGAAACTATAGCCTGTTTTTGTTGTCACTTTGAAGCATCTTATAACGAAATATATTAAAACTTGTTTGGTATCATTTACAAATGTGTCATATTTGTTTTATACTTTACAGTACAAGTAGGTAACCCCCACAGGTATGTTTATTAAGTTTTAAACACTAACACTATTGTAACATAAAATTAAGTAAAGTATAAATGTATTTACACTTGGAATGTTTAGTTGCTATCAAAATACGAAGTAAATATTGTAATTTAAGACAAAACAATCTTCCAAGTTCACACGGTTAGTCAATGGAGCTCACGGATGAAGGCAACGCTTTGACATTGATTGACATAACAGAAGAAGACATAGCTATGTTGCCAGCAAAATAATTGATATAACACTAAGACTACTTTAGTTTAAACAAAGCAATATAAAAACTACGAGAAATAATCTTATTTTTTCAAAACAACTAGAAAATCCACTAAATTAAATGACAATATTGTGATAAAATATATTTAGTAAAGTATCATATCAATAGAAAAAAATAAATACTAAATTTTATATCTCCGTCTCTCATATATTTTTATAATCTATTATAGAAAGTACATTGTGTCTATGATTTTGCTAACTGTGCAGTCTGTGGTCTGTGTATCCGTGCCGTGCTACCATAAATGAAATAAAAAAAATTTGAGAACATACGACAATGGCAGATGCGAAGCAAGGTATGGTCAATTATTTTTATATTTTTAAAGTGTTTTACAACCACCTAATTCAAACAATATGTACAAACTATAATCTTATGTTGTTTGTTATTTCTTAGGTTTCTTAATCCTCGCAAATTTAGGGCTTTGTATAGCTATATTCTTACTGCATCATCAACGATTTTTTTGTGCTAAATCCTTTTATAATATAAATCAATTTTCAACATAGAACACTAATTTTATTAATGTGTCCAATTTAACGCTGTAAAGTTGTTGAGTCACTTTAACGAGCAGAAACTTGTGGCAAGTAAATACAAAAAAGATAACAGATAATGCAAACATGCATTCATGCATACTTAACGTTTTATAGGGTCATGTTTTAAGTTTAAATAAGAATTGAAAAAGATTTTAAGTAGAAATTTTACTTATTTATCTATGTTGTACATCTGAAAATCAACATTACTTTTATTTCATTCTTTCATTATTAACTTCTAAGATTATCATGTTAAGTATAAGTGTTGTGATTATCATGGTAAAGCTGGAATTTTGTTTATATTTTATTAAACATAACTTTGTTTTTTAATGTTATTGTCACTACTTAAATGATCAGTGGCAAACTATTCATTTACAGCATTATTTTATTATCGAAAAAAAAATGTTTCAAAATGGAGATATAATGGATGATATTTTTGTGGACTGTTGTTTGTCAAAAGTCCTAGGCATGTTTTTTTATGGACTTATTCTTTTATAGACTATGTTGTGTGTCTATAGTAGTTTTTAATTACTGTAATATGAGTGTTGAATATTAAGTTTTATGATATGATGGAAAGATAAAATACACATCTAACAGGACTTACAATTTATCTATAATGTAATATCACATTTTAGTTCCAAAAGTGGCAAGGGAAGGATAGGGGTACAAAAATTATGGACTCATTTGAGAAGTGGTGTGCCCCCAAAATAAAGTTAAAAAAAAAAGCCTGTACATATGTATATATCGATATATTATATTTTGATGTTAAAATACATTGTTTTGCAGGAAAAACATCTGAAGACTTTTACAATGGGTCATCACAGTCACGAGTGGTGTTGGCAAAACCTCGACTGGGAGGCTTTGGATCATCCAGTTTTGCTTCCAGTTCTGGAAAATCTTGCAACCCATTTGGTTAGTATATATAGTATTCTACTATTGTTTTTATTGACTGTCGACTATCATATTCTGGATTGTATACATTCTGTTTTATGTATTGCATTGTTCTTTGTTAATTCTTTGTATATTACTTCAAGGTTAGAAACAAAATTGCACATTTACCATATTGTAATTAACTTTGTATATAGATATAGTGAAGTTTAATGAGGAAAACTACTTTATCATAAATGAATATTCTAGTTTGAAGAAGTTATATTGTGTAGTTGAATATGCAAAAGAATTTGTCATACCTGTAATTTAAATTAGATCATTTAAATTATTCTACCTATCTTCAAAGAATACTGTTTAGTTATAGTAGTTGTAGTTGTTTGTAGTTGATAATACCGTTTATTAATTTGATACTGATGACCTAGGCTAGGTAGGAAATTCCTCTTACACTGTGGATCTGGGGTTCATTGACAACTATTAAATAATCTATACTGTAATATTATATAAAAAAGAGACATTGTTCATTTGTTTCTTTGTATTACTTGGGAACCTCTGATTTAACAATCAAATTACATCTCAAAGAAGCTCTGGTCTCTTTATAGACAATGTATTATTATGTTTTACTACCTTGCAATTGAGCAATGACCAAAAATCATTATAGATCCATTTTAAGCCATATCATTTTTAATGGCGGTAGAACAGTACTTCAACGAGGGATGTACCACCTCTGTGCTCATAATCCACCATGAAGCTATCTTGTTTTTCTATTGGAGAAGTGCAGTTTCCGGCTACATTTATAAGCAAGGTGACCAATTTTAGTTCTCAGGTGTAGCAATACATCTATTCATGAAAACTTGAAATTTAGATTTAATAAATGTTGGATTAAGACAATGGGTAAACACTAGTTTATAATATAAGGAAGAAATAGATAGAGTTGCAATAAAAATTTCATATGAGATATATGCTTATATTATATATGTACATATTTTTCATCAGGCTCGGTGTTGCGACCACCACAGCTGAAACCAACTGCTAATCCTTTTCTAAAAGTGACTGATAGTGCACTCGAGCAAACAGAATCTGACATAAACAAGAACAAAGAAACCAAATCTGAGGACAGGTTGAAAGACACAAAAGATGAGGCAGAAGCGCCTAAATTTGTACCCCTTGGTTCAGCAAATGTCACTCCGAGGACTGCTAGCCAAGTTCCAGCACCAAGCCAACCCACAACTAGTGCTTCGTCATCGGGTTTTGTTTTCGGACAGAACTTAAGTCAAAGAGTCATTATGAATGAAGTTGTTAATAATGGAGAAACAGGCAATGTTGATCACAGTTCTTCAAATGGCACCACAGAGCTGTTATTCACGAGTGCTGCGGCGTCAGTTAAAGAAAGCAGTCAGGTATGTGTAGTTGGTATATTTGTTGAGTTCAGTAGCTGAATGGCTTAAAAAAAGCCTTATAATTTCCTGTCACAGCCATATTACTCAGTCTTAGAAAATATTTGGAAGGCAGATGTTGTGTCAATGGCTATTCACTAACTGTATACATAACATATAATTTTTTTAGGAACATGTAATTGTAGACCAGAAGGCTTTTTCGTAGTAAATAGTTTTCTATTGACTCCATAAAAATTCCTTTATCTTACAGTGTTTTAAACTTTTATCTTCTGTTAGAGGTCTGTATTTCAATAATGTGTTTACCATGTTTTATAGGATGAGGCAGGTCCAAGTGAGCTAAGCGGCAGCGAGGGGCTGGCGGCTGCAGCAGCAGAGTACGAACGTTCACACGCGCGGCCGCCCCCACCTACATCCAACTACACCGTGACTGGTGAGGAAGGAGAGATTAATGTGCTACAGGTATGCTATACACACAAATCTTCTGTATATGGATGTTCTTTTATAGTCATGTAAGTGAATAATGTACTATGTTTTGAGAAATAACGACCTTCTAACCCTTAAATAGTAAACGAGCCTGTAGAACATATATGGTAAGTGTTCCACATGGACATTTGTACCTATCTTTACTATTAAATAAAAGTATAACATCTGTTTATTTGTGTTTTTAACTTGAAAACATCTGAAGTAATCTACCTCAAATTTTGTATATAAAAGGTGAATTTAAAGATAAGGGGTGCACTATAAATCGTTTAATAAGCACTAAAGGATTATCACTCCACTTCTTAATTTTATGCTTCTAACAAAACATGGGTATAAATTTATATTATATTTAATCTTTGAAGTTTTACTGTTAGGTCTGTTAGCTCTTTAAACTTGTTCTCTTGACATTTTTGTAAGTTTCATAATCAAATTAAAAAAATATATATTCAAAGTAGATTCTTTACAGAACTCCTTTTGAAATTCAACAAACTACCACCAACTTATAAGGTGTTTCGTTTGGAGAAGAGTCTGCGAAAGAAACTTCAAAACACAGGTCTACTAAAGTTAATATTTGTTTATTGTTATGTCAATAGTAAAAAATGGATACGTATTCGGTGTTGCAGATATCGTGTTGTCTGTTCGCGTGGGAGACGGGCAGCTGGCGCGAGCGCGGGCCCGGCGTGCTGCGGCTGAACGACGCGGCGGGCGGCGGCGGCGCGCGGCTCGTGGTGCGCGTGGCGGGCTCGCTGCGCGTCGTGCTCAACACCAAGCTGTGGCCCGGCATGGTGGTGGAGCGCGCCGGGATCAAGTCGCTGAGGATCACCGCAGCTGACGCCAACCAACAGCTCAAGCTCTTTCTTATTATGGTGACCGTTTTTGTGCTACTTTTAATTACTACTTAATTACTTTTTTGTGTTAGTAACAAACGTACATGCAAGCCGCTTTGTGTTAAGTAGTTGCTGCAATTGATGCAACTGCAAAAGGTCCAAAGTTTATACATGATGCATTGCTACTTTTGAAGACTAAGGTTAGGTTGGAAGCGTACCTGGTTTTATGGCATCGTCAGGCCAGTTCGCCATGCCATATTAGAGAAGTTACTAAATAAAACAATTGAAGTATACAACATATACTTTTAATTTTTCTTTTTCATATTAAATTATTACTTATTTTTTAAATTATACATATGTATCTGCCTTTTTAGGTTTGACCATTGTGTATTTTTTATCACTCACCATCCTTGTATGCCTATTTTGCTAAAAAAATAATATCTATATTTTACATCAGCTAAGGATCTCCAAATGGCTCATTTTTTATAAAGTTTATGATGTGATGTTTCAGGGGGCTACTGGAGACATTGTTCACTTACACAGAGCTCTCACTGCACGTATTGCATGCAGTAAACGCACAGTCAGTACTTGTAAACAAAATGCTACATCGCAGAAAGCAGCAGAAAGATTAGAGGCTGCTACAGATGATAATGACTTCCTTGAAAAGCCTGCTAGTGATACTTTCAGCAATGAAGACGATATTAGTTATGATGATGAACAACAGACAGGCGCACACAGCGACAGTAAGGCAGAACAAAGTGATGTGGCAAAAAGCGACAGACTTGAAGTAGATAATGATGATAAGACTGATGAAGAGAAAACTTTACTAAGCACAGAGTCAAATGAATCAAATGAACTAAATGAAGACAAGGAAGCAAAGGCAATAAAACGAAAGGAACCCATTGAAGATGAAACTACGTCTAAGAGACAGTGCCCTGAAATATTAATAGATTGATCTAAGAAATTTATTCATGATATTACAGTGTCAATATTGTGATGAAATGTGGAATATGTACTCTTTTTATTCAATTACTTTGCTGAAAGCCCTTAAAAATAAAATAGCGAATAACTGACTAGGAGTATTTATGTTTAAATTAATGAATATAATGTAGTGTAATGTAATGTTGGTTCGTCATGAGATATTATTAGTCCATTTGTCAAAATTGGTTTCTTTATCATTGGATATATTTTAGGACAAAATAAATGAGCTATGGTATTTTGTAGTTGTTCAGTAATTTCTTATTTCACATTCCAATTTTTACAAACAAATATTTGCTTAAAGTATCATGATCGGCTCAAGCTGAATACCAAATACATAATGTACATGTGATTATTTTCTAAAAACACCAACCAATAAACATAATCTTACTATCGTTTTTTATTTTATTTTAAATCTTTTTTACTAATGGATACAGCAAACATGGGTGCGGACTAACCAATGTTAAGTTACTACTGTTGGCTATAGATATTTGTAACAATGTGTATATTCAGATTTATCACGTAACTTAACAACATTCCTAGAAGAAAGAGGAATAGTTGTTACATTTTTATCTTATAAAATTGTGGAAATTCCTTATGTAAGTGTGAAATTAAGTTGAGAAGTTTTACTAAAAATTCATTGCGCAATGGAGATTTGTAACTAGTAAAAATGAAAGAGTACAAAAACACTAACTGCCGATGGTTGACTTCGGTAACTATCGCAATATAGATGTCGATATCGATATAACTCACACTATCGATATATATTGGAATTTTAAAATTATTAAAACTATTAATGATAAGATATATTAGTTATTATGCAATTGGGAATATAATGTTTATATAGTAACGTTACAATTAAATATAACATAGAGCACCTTAAAACGAATTATAATAAAAGTCTCACCAAAAAATCTACAAGTATAAGGCACGGGCCTATGCGGTACGATGCCAAGAATGTTGGCTGCATTCCTGCGCTGAATAGCTAATGCAGTTTTCTGTGCGAGATATGAACCAGCCTTCTTGTCACCAGTGTCGATCAAACGGGAGACTAGTTAAGTTTATCACTGAGGAGTAATAGTATCGATAGTGTCCAGTCTTGACACTGACTGCGGCGCTCATATATATACATATATGAGCTCAAATGTTAAAAATGTTTTACCAATGGTAATGTTATGTACCGCCACCCAATTTTGTTATAAAAGTCCGAGCGCCCGCAGGTAGTCATCATTCTCGCTCAAGCCGTCGCATAGTTCGGACCTCTCTACGACAACGTTACGCTGCCCCAGCAATATACGAAGATAATCAAGTTTTCTTAGAAATATCTGAATATGAGTCGTCAAATCAACAATTGTGACGTTAGATATGCTTACGTCACACCATCTCTCTGAAATATAAATATATATATATATATATATATATATATCATCATCTACGCTTACACAGACTTAATGTCTATCCCCAGTCTTGTAGCACCAACGTAAACACAGTACTTTTGTTCGCCTGTAATCCAAACATATTTGTACATACAATACGTGTGTAGAAGCCACAAGCGCATTGCGCCGTGCAATACATAGCAGTGTTGTACGGCTCAGGGAAAGTGTTAACTCCACCTATTTAACCAGGTCTTCTGCAACTCCAGGTGTCCCTCAAGAAGGTCCATACTTTGACCAACTTATCTATCCCAAAAGTTTTCTTAGAAAATAGAATTCCTTCGCATTCATATTTTAACACTTATAAAGCCAGAACAAATACGATTATAATTCTATGTTATGCCAATAACACTATAATTGACATTCAAGATAATAAATTTTTAGTTTCCATATTTTAAACACCCACACTGCTTATTACTATAACGACTTAATTGGAGTTTAAAATTTAAGGTTAAGTGTTAATTACATGTTAATAACAAGTCTAAATCAACGTTTGGTATAGTTATATGTCGTCGAGTTAAGTCGTCGTACCATTTTATATACAGAATGTTCGCTTTTACGTTTACTTTTTGGGTTTGAAAGTGAAAGAATCAACGGTTATCATTATTAGTAAATGACAGAAACAACATTTTAGCCTATTCGTTCGTAAATTCGTTTTTATAATGACAATTTAAGAGCTCTAGAAGGAATAATGATAGGATGGAAGAAATAACGGTAGTATAACGTAAACGGAAAATCTTTTTAGTTATAGAGAGTCATAAATATTGATTATTTATTTCTCATCAATAAGTATTTTCATTTTCATATTACTATTACCTTCATTATAATATTCAAACAAATTACATTTAATTATGTTGTGTTTTCATTGAAATATATTTAATTTATGTAAATTTACTTACATCCTGTATAATTCATAAATAACTTAAATATACAATGTCCGTTAAATGTGATTAATAATTTATTAACTGATTTCTTCTGTTTGAAATAAATATTCACAAATGTTAAGGTATAAGCAAAATATATCTAAATTCAAGAAATCATAGATTCGTAGTTACGCTAGAACCATGATGTATAAAAGTGTTGATTCCTTCCGACCCCATTTCGATGCTTTAGCAAGGGTAGGATACTTTAAAGTCGGCTTAGAAGTATTTAAACCTGTGTCGTTTAAGATAAATTGCCTTCATAATTATTATAGAATTTTAGTATGGATCTTAATTATTATGTATAACTTACAACATGTAACACGAGTAGTGCAGGTAAGTTCTAAGTTATTTGGTCATATTTCGTAGGTACCTAAATAGTAGCACTCTAATGTGGACGTAAAATAAATGTTAAGGGAAATGGAAGATACAATAAACATGATTCCCTTACTTGAACTTCTCATAGGTCTAGTCGTCGGTCGAGCAATGCACTTGTGTCGCTGCGCGCATCAGTGCTACTTTTTGTAACATAGTAATAAGTAATATTTTTTAATTAAGAGTCATAAGATTGTCATTTCTGAGGTATGCAGCAGCAGTTAATACTATGAAGTAGACATAAAAGGTGGTTCCATAATCCAACAACTAATGTTTCTAATACTATCCAACATTGCTCTACTTATCTTAATAATTGGTCAATCACAAAAGATTTAGCTAATCGCCTGGGAGCTTACATGTTTGGCACATCTTAAATTATAACTGTAAACACATCCCTGTCATTGCTATAAAAAATCAAAATTTACTGTATTTTATACCTTTCGTCCGCATAAAATAAACCGTAACATGATTTATATGCTGGAACCCAAACTCAAACTCCGCAGGTTCGACACAGCACCGAACAGATGGTTAACACGTTGTTTATACTGCTGACCACATTAAACACGCTTGGCAAACAGATCGCGTTCAACGCGCGCGCCGACCGCATCCAACGTGTCATTAGCATCGTCGATGGTCAGTAATAATGTTTTGTTTAAAATAACAAACAAAGTGAAAAATACCGCGTTTTATAAAAGATTCAAATTTGTAACTTTTTTTAATATTATCTAAGAAGAAATATGTAATCCCGGTGTTAAGTTGTCACTGCGGTTCACGGACATCTATGACAAACTAAAATTGGAAGAGTCGAAGTTGAGTTGAGCTCAAAATTGTTCTATTAACGTTATATTAGTATCATATCTTTATAATGTCATGCATGTAATAAAACATAATAATAAGAAGAACCACCTTTGAGACTCTTCGACCGGAGTTCAAATCTCTGGTACCTTCAATTCAATTCAATTCAATTCAATTTATTTGTCAAAAGTACATGTGATATACGATGTTACAATTAAAGTAGGCATTCCTATGTACTTGTCATTTACTGACATACAAATATTAATAAATTATAATCTTTGCGTATTTCAATGTCAATTTAATTCAATACTAATTCAATTTTTATCAAATACAATTAATATAAAAGCAGAAGTAAAGTAAAGATCATACTTAATTCATTTACGGTAATATAGAGTTTATTTACCCGCTTCTCCTCCAAACGACACACTTCACAAATCAGTGGTAGTATAGTGAGGTTCAAAAAGAATTATATAAGGAATCTACTTTGAAAATATATTTGAATTATTTTCATATCAACACTTACCCTGCGACCTTCTCAAC
This sequence comes from Phocides pigmalion okeechobee, assembly GCA_018251015.1. NCBI lineage: Eukaryota > Metazoa > Arthropoda > Insecta > Lepidoptera > Hesperiidae > Phocides > Phocides pigmalion. The sequence goes on from DWON01007900.1 coordinate 10,579, forward strand.
TGTTTTGTATGTCTTGGCAACGCGCTTGCGGCTTGTACAAACCCGTCTTCTACGTACAGATATGCATAGACTACGGGCGAAGACATGTGCTGTGTTTACACCGTTGGTACAAAACTTGGAGCAGACATTACGTCTTCGTATTCGTAGATGCTACATGGATGCTAAAAATACAATTTTTCAGTAAATTTTCGACGTATCTTCAGTCTAGATAATACAACTCCAGTCGAGTGCCGCCTCCCGCAACACCGACTGGATGTCAAAGTATTAAATAATTTCCTTCGTTCCCTGTGTCCAGGTACGGGACCGAGGGCATCGTGTACCAGCTGTCGGGGCACGGCGCCGAGCTGTTCAGCGTCGACAACCGCAGCGGCGTGCTCTCCGTGGCCTTCTGCGCCGCGCCCGGCGCGCCGCCCTGCCTCGACTACGAGACCAGGAAGGACTACTTCTTGCAGTACAAGGTATAAACTTGTTCAGTTCAAAAGACGGGAGAACGACCAGTACGACAGTACGACCGGGGAGGTACCACCGCCGCCCTCATAATCCGCCGTAAAACATTACTTGTGTTTCGGTTGAAGAGGTGCGGTTGCCGGCTACACTTTGAAGCGAGGCGACCATATTAGTCCTCAGGAGTCAACGTATTTACGTTCGAGCTCAGGTAGGATTTCAGTCGTGTTTGTGATTGTACGTGCTTGTCTATGGGCTGCGACTACTTAACGTCAGGTGGTTTGCATGCTTGTGAGAAGAGTAAGTCAGGTTTACAGGCCGTCTGATGTTATGTAGTCTCTGCAGATCATTGGTATCCACATACAATCTCAAACAGAACTGAGATTCTACCTGTGGGAGTATATAGATCCATTTCTATTCCTGAACACCGAGATAGTCGTTTCGTCTTAGTATTAGTAAGTATTTTTTAATTAATTTATTTATTTATTTTATTACTTTGTGTATTCTTCTTCATATTGGCTCCAATAATGTCTTTTGTAAAAGTTGTCACAAAAATAATTGCATCAAAAAAACAATAAGATTTTTAAAATTGTATATATTCACGCATCATTATCAGCCACCAAATCTACGGTCAAAACACTTTCGAGTTGATCTTAGTTTGCAGTTGCAAACACACTGAAACTCATTTAAACTCAAAATAACTTCTCGAAAGATAACAAGGACACCGGTGTACTACTTTGGTTGAAGTATAACTCTACTACCATTTAATGTTACTTATTATCACTATAACTATTATCTATTTAATGACCAATTTTCTAAACATCTAGTTTAAAGTCAAATTGAAATATTTTATTTACACACACTTAATGAATCTCAAAGTTCATCGGTTACATCACTTATTCAATTGTCCACGAATACCAATAACTTCTAATATAACTATTATAATGATACATGTATTTCACTTTTAAAGGCTACAGATGACGATGGATCCGGGCAGATGACCGTGGTCTCTCTACAGATAACTCTTACGGACTCCAATGACAACCCTCCGGTGTTCATCACTCCGGTCTACAAAGCCTCCATAGATGAGGATGCGATCAAATTTGAACCGGAGTTACAAGTTAGTATTCGTATTCCATTACCAAGCTGTTCAACACGGTGTCTTACAGCTTAGAAAAATAATTTAATTTAACGACCAATTTTTTTTATGTGAGAAGAGTAGCAAACGAGCATGAAAACTACCTGATGTTAAGTGGTCGCAGCCCGTAGACATCCACGAACAGGCACAAACACGACTGAAATCCTATCTGAGCTCGAACGTGGAGACGTTGCTACTCGTGAGGACTAAAGTGGTCGCCACGCTTCAAAATGTAGCCGGCAATCGCACCCCTCTAACGGAAACACAAGTAATGCTTTACAACAGATTATGAGGACAGCGGCGCTACCTCCCCGGTCGAACTATAGTTCTCCCACCTTTAGTGTGTTTGCATTCCAGGTGCAAGCCCG
>DWON01007901.1:0-12527 GCA_018251015.1 Phocides pigmalion okeechobee
TCAAAGCCAAGCGGAACAAATACGTAATCACTGCTTAGTGAGACATATTTACGCCGCTTGGCTTCTTCTGCAGCCTCTGCCCCAGCTCCAGCCCTGAACACCGTTCCGCCGAGGCGAGAAAGGGCTAACGTATCGAACGCATGTTACATCCCATACAAGGGCCCTCCCCCACTCCCAAGGAATTACATTTACATAAACTTAATGAATGTCAAAATTACGATGTAAAATCAGCACATCAATTTTTCAGTGCCTTGTTGGCTAAGGTTGATCGGCAGAAAAAACTCGCGGAAAAACTCTCGGCGTCCATTTTAAATCATTATTAATAACATATGCATACTTTGTCCGCGTCCAGGACTTATTCCTCCTCCCTTTCCACTAGGAATACGTTGAATTACTAGTAGCCGTAAGTATTGTAATGCGTTGCAGTTTATTTGTAAATATTTTTTTTTTTTTATTCTATAATTGTACATTCTAACCACAGACTACCACAAAACGAAACCATAGACAATTTCGGTCAAGTATTTACAGCAGTCTTTTTTTATTTCCCTAGTTCCGCCCAGTTCCCAGTGCGGCGCGCATTAACGAGTCCGGGTGGTTTCGACTTCCGCCCAATAAGTGGATAATCACCTGTTATCTGCCTCAGTGAGATGCAATTTCTTTTTGTGGCCTTTCCGTTCTGTATCTAGGCATTGAATGTTACCTGGTCTTTGCGTGGATAGTTGTAAAAGAAAGCATAAAGTCGTACAAGTCGTTATAAATACAAAGTTTTGATATTTTTAAGTCTATCAGTCAATAAATTTGATTGAAAATAATACACTTTCATCGTATCACAAGTTATGGAGGTTAGATTTTTTGTGACATACATATGTATCGACGCACGCACGCATTGACAGCAAATTGCACGGCTCTCACAGTTTAATTAAATTATTTACTTATATCCTGTATATAAAAATCAATTATAAGAAAAAAAAATATTTCATTAACGAATCTCTAGGGTTTTATTGTTTGTTTTCTTTCATTCCTCAACATCGCCGTCCTGCTACAACACTCTTGTCCCGAAGGTTTGCCAATATATACATATCTCACAAAACACGAGGTAAATAAGCCTGGTCGAAAACAAGCGATGTATTTTTATTTCCCACAGTAACCTCTAAATTTCAATTCACTGCCGTATAAGTAAGCACTTGTATGATTTATTTTCGGTTGTGCTCGTAAATTTTACTCAGACGTAGCGCTCGGGAAGCAGATGGTTCCTGCGTCCAAAATTTTTTCACCCGAAATGATATTCTCACCCATATTTTTTATTCTCCATTTGATTCAAGCATTGAATATTAGGTACCGGCACTCCCTTGAGGCTTGTTTTAAGCGTTCTCCCGTTTGAAATTTAAGTGGGCGATAGTACTGGTTTTAGCATTTTTTTGTAAAAGTCATATTTTATTTTCCATTAAATTTTGATTCAAACATTGAATATTAGGTATGGTACTCCCTTGAGGCTTAGATTAAAGCATTCAACTGTTTGCCTTTAGTGGGCGATAATTTTCCCGGAGTTCTGACACATGAGTTTACAAGGGACATGTCAAAGACATTTTACCAGACAACCTCCAATTGAAAAATGATAACAATGTAGTCAGCTTTATCTTCTTCAAACCTATACAAAGGTAGTCAATTTTCATTAAGCAATGCTGCTAAGAAACAGAACCACCCGTTGTTAAGTAGCTGCAGCGTATGAGAATCCATATTCGACCTTACACAAAAGTAAAGTTCTAAGGGACTTCATTTGTGGATGGGTTGCTGCTCCTTCGAATATGGTTTAGCTTGTACATGTATCCGGTAATAAGACTCTAACGGAAACCCAAAAAATGCTTTACGGCGGATTACAAAGGCGACGGTAGATTACAATTCAGACGCCCATCAAAATTTATTGCAGTGATTTTATCGTACTTAATCGGATTATTAAAAGTTTTAACATAATTCAAAAATAGAAAATTGACCAGAATTATATTGCTATTCCTATAGATTATACTGTTATTCCTTGTAGAAAATGAAAAACAAGCACTAATACCGATGCCCTGGTAATTATCACCAAATCCCTGCGCCTTTGTCAAAATCAAAATATTTTTAATGAAAGTCATAGTAGATTCTTTAGAGAACTCTTTTTGAACGTGAATATTATAAAATATGAATATAAATATCGTCTTTTAGGGTATTTTTGGGAAGAGGCGGCGAAAGAAACTCCAAAATATACATCTTTTCTTATCCTCTTTTCACATGGTTGAAAATTTCATTTACAATAATTCTATCTAATCGCTCGTGTCCAACCATCCACCATCTTATAAGCGATTCTGTACTCTGTGGTTCTACTACTACTTGTGGTATCAAACCAATAACAAAATAATCCTCATTATTGTATTAAAATGTGAGAATTCTTTTTGCTTTTCATTGTTTGCTTTTTCTAAAGATTCCCTATTTATTATAATTATATTTTTTATTTTTTATCTTGTGACGCGTAATTAAAATAATGATGGAGGCACAATTATTATATACAGAGTAACAAAATTTAAAAAATGTGTCCCGGATGTACGTAATATAATTAATAAATTTAATTGGGGCCCTGTCCATATTACTGATATTAAACTGAAACGTTGTCTGTCTGTTTATTTGTTTGTGTCTCTTTAACATGAAAATTAATGATTTAATCTACCTTCAAATTTTTACACAGATTAGCTATATCTATTGTCTCGTTTTGGCTGTGTATAGTAGGTTCTCTGTCATATCACGCTATACCATATTGGGTTTATGCATTGATCAAAAATACCTATTATAACATAATAGTTTTTTGAGCATTTTTTGTTTAGCATTGCTTTATTTTATAGCTGGCAGGCAAGGCATATCGCAAGCAAAGCTTCAGATTAACGATAGTAATTTATAATTATCACGACCGTTAGTGAAATTCAAAGTTACGCCTTAATTTACTTTTCAATTTGCATATAAACAACTTGCCTCATTATTGCCATGTCGCAGTTGCGGTCACGGTGGTTGCTCCCCATAATTGGTATTGCCATTATCTTTGGATCGCAAATCTTTATTCCGGGTTCAAGTTCCGACGGCAGAATAAGTGATAAAACTTGTGAGCAGTTTTTTTCTGGTATTTTCAACGAGATTGAACTCGCTAACCTCTGGGTTAACTAATTTTGAGACTAATTTGGAGCAACTGACCAAAATACGCACAGATATACCTGGTTTTTGCTTCAGTTTTTGTAACTCGCCTACACTCGAGATAATATTACGAAGTGGTTATTAGGCGACTACCTCAATTAATTATGTATGATTACTTCTTGCGAGTGCAGTGCAGTAGTCTAGTTAGTTTTGGTCTAGCACGCAAGTGTAAGATTTTAAATTATGTGTGTAATAGAAAATAATTCTCGCTTGCCTTGATGGTGAAGGTAAGCACGAGGAAATCTACATTCCTGATTTCTCCATAAAGTTTTCAAAAGTGTGTCTACCAATCAGCATTTAGCCACCATGGAAAGCTGTAACGTAACTTTTATTATTCTGTAGAACAATAAGGTTGTAGAAGATATATTGTTTAATTAAATAAAGTTTTGTTTTGTTCCAGATTTGAAAAGTAATGAAAAGGCAAAACTAAGAACCAGAAATGCATCTGTCAACAGTTTTAATTTTAAGTGTTTTCTTTCTTTGCGATGCGAAGCTGCCACGTTCAAAACAACCGCTTCCGCCCAACGAGCTACCATCAAACCCGACTCAGAATTCGCAAGCATTGAGACTGTTGCAGATAGAACGAAAAAGTGAGAAGACCAATCGCATAGTCGGACAGTATAAAAGTCGGAACAGACGAGAAGTTTTCAACTCACAGTCGTATGAGTCGAGTTTAACATGGGCACATTCGGAGCGTTTAGACGAAAACAACGATGTTGTGCTCCGATGGGTTAATACAGATTCGAGCATAACGTTTAGATTGGAAGCGAGAACACGTGGCTATGTCGGGTTGGGATTTAATTCCGCCAGAAATATGAGAGGCGCGGATCTGGTCGTTGCTTGGGTCGACGATAGGAATGGCATCGCCCAAGTTTTGGTAAGTATTTTTACAATTTTTTAATGATTGTTAAAGATAGAAGAGTAGCAAATGATCGTGTAAGCTGCCGAACGTTAACTAGTCGCTGCAGCTGAACTCACTTCAAATATATTTAGGATGTCAGGAATACAATGAATGAACATCAGAGGAGACCAGATACCATCAAACAGACTTTGGGCTGATTTTAGACTGCTTATGTATGACCTAAAAAAAGAGCACTGGTATTTTAGTAGTCTAAATATCAGCTTCAAAATTATACGTTTATAATAGGATATTTGATCTTAGGCCTACCTAAGATAGGCCTTCAACTCTATTTAGGATTAATTACAGAGATTACCAATGTACGACACCAGCGTATACTTATTCATAGGTGGACTGCAAGTTCGTTTGCTACTTTATGCGATAAACTATTTAAGTAGGAAGAACATATTAAGCGGTGGGGAATCACCAATTGGTACCTTTATCAAGTGTATTCCGCACCTGCCGTTTTCTTCTCACGAAGTTTATTTTTTCCCCGGGTGGTCTCGTTCAAGTTCAATGTCTTAAGTTTTTTTATTAAACGAAAGCTGATAGCCTTTTCGGAGATTTTAAAATTGCGTAAACCTCGAACTGAGCTCACTCATTGTAATTAATTACAAATTTAGCGAGCGTAATTTTTTTTGTTATTTTTAAACTTCTTATAAGGAAGGTTATCTATTCAGGACTTTATTATGTATGTTCACTGATTATTCTACACACCGTGAACCCAATTTGATGATTATTTTTTATTAGAAAGGAAAGGGGACGTTTCCCATATAAATTTCATGAAGTTCTGATGATGGGATAAATAAGAAAATTATCATTAATTATTTTTTTTCGACGACTTTACAAACAATCTGTTTATCCTACATTTCTATAATGCTTTGCTAAAACAAACTAAGTTTTTCTAAGTCTGTTCACGTTGAGATATTTATATACCTTCAAGGAAATATTGTTTCTAATATTTGTCTATATTTAGTCATATGTAATTTTCTCTGAATTTAAAAAGACCCAAAGTTTTGTTATTATATCTTAAGGAATCTTGGTCTAGTGGTTCATAACCAATGGCCACTGTTTCTGTCTATTAAGCCAGTGGTCGTGGGCACGATTGTCGTTGATGACTAATATTTGTCTAATCAGGACGAACATTTCTTCAGTTTTTATTATTTTTTGTTTATTTAAGTCTGTATTTACAAACATAATGGTATAAAAATATGAAATATGTTATAACATAATACAATGTGGAAATTTGTTCCAAGTCATTTTTTACTTTATAACTATAAAAATAATGAATTGAACTGTAAAATGGATAATCTTAATATCTAGAATTATATGAAGTTGAATTAAATTTGCTTAGTATTTTTTTGTTTAAACTGGGCAAAGAAGCAGTATGAGAATTATCACACTGATTAATTTGGATCACCTTTTGCTAAATAAAGTATCAGGTTCATGAAGGATTTGGGTAACATTATACCTCTGTATCCCATGAAGGTCCAAAACCTTGAAGTTGGCAACAAAATAAGGATCTTGGTCTACTGACAAAGTGTAACGTGTAAACGTTAAAGCTAAAAATAGTGTGATATTATGTGAGAAGAACGAAAATGATAAGATTACATGTTACCACTGAATAAGTGTAAAATTTTGAATTTATAAATCGATGTATTTTGTATGGCTCTGCCACGTGTGAATCATATGCTTCCAAATTGTATAATCTATCATCAAAATATTAATAATTTACCGTCACTGAATAAAACTTGTAATCTTTAGAATATAGATTACAAATTTCATGTACTCTTTACAAGTTAAAAATAGATTACAAATGTTTCAAAATATCTCTGTAATTTTAAATAAACGAATATGTAATTAATTATGTAAAGGCTAATATAACTATAATTGTACATGTCGTGAACGAAGGTTAAGGTACATATAAGTAATAATGCTTTATGTGACATTGTATATTGAATGATTTTAAAGGTTTTTTTTTTTTATCATTATCAATATGAAAATGAAAAACTGTCAGTTTATCTTTTTGACAAAATTTAATAAAGTATTTTTTATTTTAGTATATAAATAAAACTTTGAGGTTTGCTATATATTTTTCGTTGCCTTATGCCTCTAGCTTCTTTAAGTATTATAAAACAAAGTCTCCCGTTGCGTCTGTCTGCGTATCTATTCGTGATAAACTAAAAAAGAATTGGACAAATTTCCTCACTGTTTTCAACAGGTGGTTGCCAGATATACATTATTGGAGGCGACCATCTTAGTCCTCAAGAGTCCGCATCCGCGTCCATCCTTAAATAGAACTTCTGTTCTATTTGAGATTGGACGTGGTTGTCCATCGGCTGCAGTGACCACTTAACATCAGGTGGCCTATATGCCCGTTTCTTACTCTTTCGCAATAAAAAAAAACTTTGGTTGCGGCGATTATATTTTCTTTCTTGTCTTTCAGAAGCGAAACATCCATCTACGCGCGAGCGATCCTACAGTCCTGTTTGAGATTGTATGTCTTCAAGAATATTTATCCATAGATTGCAATCAAAACTTAACATCAAGCAGCCTGCTTGCTTGTTTGCTATTTTTACCACATAAAATTACTTAATATTTATAGATAGCAACTATTTACCGTTTATCACTCAGTCATCAATATTGCTAATATTGATGACCCTTTTTTATTTCAAACATTAACTGAGATTAAGCAGTCGCCACAGTTCATTTCGGAAGGATAACATGTAGTACTAAAGAAAATCCTGTTTAAGATCATATCTCGACGCATTGCAAATCCTGAAGACTAAGATGATTGTTTCGCCGAAGCTCGCGTAACTCTAACCGAGTTACAAAAGAGTTTCTTCAAGAAGAAATATCAGTATAATAATCTCAGTATCCTCTTAATAAAACTATAAATATACCACCTACCATGCCATACCACGGAATCCAGCTGCTGAAGCTCCTATTCTACTTGCTTTCTCGCTTATAAGTATAGCTGGTGACCGCACCACTGTAACAAAGAGTTTCTTCAAGAAGAATTATGAACACAATAATGATATCTTCTTTATCAAACTATAATTCTATCACTACTAACCTTGTAGCCTATCTGCTGCGGATCTTCTTCTACTTGATCTTTCGCATGTAAGTATAGATAAATATTGCCCTATTGCAACTGTAACAAACCGTAACAAAAAAGTATTTTCAAGATGAATTATGAACACAACAGTGGTATCTTCTTCATTAAACTGTAATTTTACTAACACTCACCATGCAGTCTATCTGCTACAGCTCCTCTTCTATTTATTATTTAGCATGTCAGTTTCGAAATATTACTACATATATACTACGTTGGGAACTACAGTACTCCAAAAGGTAAAAAGTTTTGCAAAATAAATTATGCGTGCAACAATATCTCCTTTCCACTTACCATGAAGTCCAACTGCTGCAGCTCCTCGCCTACTTTATATATAGTGATTACACGTAATACAACAGTTCGCTTAATTCTAAGGATTAAAATCGAAACTATAAGCGAATTTAATTAAACAAGATTACAACTAAGATCTGCTCTATGCAAATTATCTTATACGTGATTATTATTGCAACGCGTAAGATTACCCCAGTTACCTCATTATGTGAAGATTACCAGCTAATCTGAGACAAATTGTTTGTTTGCGGTTAACATATCGCATAACGAGCTGATTAATTTATGGACTCCAAGGTAATTACAACCCTGCAAACAGCTAATTAGATTTGGTTGCTATAATCACACGTAATGTTGGTAAATTCGGAAGGCGGAACTATAGTTCAAAGGTACCACAATCTAACGTAAATTTCTTATTTCCGTTAGAGTGGTGTTTGTCGGCTAAACCTACAAGCTCCGCAACCTTAGTTCATTTAGTAATGCATTTATTAAGTTGATAAAGTAGCAAATTAGTGTACTAACCATTTTATTTTAAGCTGTTTTGCAGTCCATTTACTTCTTTGTCCATCTTCAAACAAATCTTAAGTCCTATCTAATTTCGTGCATAGATGCGTTGCTACTCCTGAGGACAAAGATGGTCGCCTCGCTTGTAAGTGTTATTGACAACGTCACCTCTGACCGAAACAGAAAAAGTTTTATGGCGGATGATCGATGAAGATGATGATGAAGATCATTTATGAGAGCGACAGAAGTAAACTACATTTGCTTACCTTGTTACTACATTGAATTACTTAAAAAAAGTTTATAGATACCTTATAGGAAAAACAACGTAAGTGGGGTATAAAGGTGGGAGAATTATAGTTCGAACCGATGAGTACCACTGCTGCTCTTATAATCCGCCATAAAGTATTATTATTGTTTCAGTTGGAGAGGTGCGGTTGCCGGCTACACTTTGAAGCGAGGTGAATCTTAGTCCTCTGGAGTAGTAACGTATTACATACGTTTGAGCTCAGATAGGATTTCAGTCGTGTCTGTGGTGGTACGTGGATGTCTATGGGCTGCGACTACTTAACATCAGGTGGTTTGCTACTCTTCTCACATAAAAGAAAAATAAACGGAAGTGGCTTCTGCTATAAACATTTTTAACGATAAAAACGTAAAGAAGTATTTGTTCACTTCACTACGTTAGCTAGCGTAGGACTAATTTTATTGGTCGGATTTAGGAATCCACGATAATATACAGATAGGGAGACTTATTTTGTTCATTGAGTATTTCAAGCTGAAGTCAATTTGTAAAAAGAGAATTTATATTGTAATTTCTTTTTGTAAGAACCTTGTTTGCGAATGTAATTTGTTTTGACTTGACTTTCGTTTATAAAATGGGGTCTCCATAAAGTGGTTAATAATTTTCTTTTTTCCTTTTATTCCTACCATTTTTTTTGTGCAAGGAATGACAAACGAGGACGCAGGCCAGGATATTAAGTAGTCATTATTAACATACAATTTAGAAATTGACCGAAGTCCTGAGGTTGTGTGTAAATGTGTTTGTACTTCTGAGTACTTATGAGTAAGATGTTTCCTACAATTTATAGCCAGTCCGAGTCTTTATAATGTAAAGTGAGTGGAAAACGAACATGCAGGCTGTTAGATGTTAGTCTCTGCCGTACATGGATAATCTCATATAATTCAAAAATTGACTGAAGTCCTGAAGCTTGTTTCTCCCGGTCAACCTTAGCCTACGCTCAAAGCCGATGTACTGATTTTACATTGTATCCTTGACGTTCATTACTTGTATGTTAATACCTTATAATGAAATAAATTTATAAATTTGAATTTGAATTTGAACGAACAATGATGTTTTACAGCATAAATAGATATGGTTATGTGGTGACTTTCCTCTACTCGACAAGTGATGGCGCCACACGATCCTGAATCAAGCTATCGAAATTTTTTAAATATCTTGCATATGTACAAACTCCGAAATGAGACTATCATAGCACGGGCGCTCCCTAGGCAACGAGAACGCGTTTGGAGGGAGATCTCCCTTTGCCAAAGTTGTACTGCTACTGCATCTAAAACCTTTGACCCTTTAAAAGTAACTTTAAAGGTAGAAATACTAGTACTTTTGTCACAGTATAACTGTTTTATCCGTTTAAAATATGAAGGGACCTCACGTAGCGAGTTTAATTTGCATAATTGTGTCACGTTCACATATAAATTCTATCTACGTGCTATGTTTGCGAAAATAAATAGTAATAAATAGGCAACTAGAAATATCTATTGCTATGAATTAATTAACATTAAATCTATACAAAAAAGTGTAATATTTAAAGACGGAGAGTCCTACTTCGTTTTCTACCTAAAGGTGGAGACCGTCCGTCATTGGTTTGGGAGATTGCAGGGGATCTGAAACAACAGATAAACCAGCCCTCTTGTCATCAAACAAGTAACAAAGAACCACCCTTTTTGTCACTTATTTTTGTATAGTAAACGCGCCATGCACACATAATCCAGTAAAGAACGGCGGTGGCAACAGAGAATTACGGTAGAAGTGAACGTCATGCCGTTTACTGTCACGTCATTCCAGTTTGTTTTACCCTTAAGCATGCCAATAGAGGTTTTTCATCAATAATATTGAACCTAACACTCTGTTCGTATCACTACATCACTCGCGACTTCACACGAGATCTCTATCTCAAAATATCTAATGTCAAAAGCTGTTACCTCAAATCTCTTTGATCTTAAAATGTTGCGAATGGAACCCTTTTACGGTTTCACCATCAATTTTAATATTCCCCTTCCAAAAAACCATTAAACTTTTTTAATAACTCCAAAGACCTTCTAAATGCTTTCAACTTTGAAACGAGATCTTACCCATGACTTTTCTATCAGAGGAGTAACAAACGAGCAAGCAGGGTATTTGATGTTAAGTAGTCGCAGCCCATGGACGTATATAGAACCTTAAACATTATAATCGTGGCGAAGTTTGTGTTCTTCACATTTTTATCTAAGTTTAAAGGTGGGAGAACTATAGTTCAACCGGGAATGTACATCCGCCGCCTTCGTAATCCAAAAAGTATTACTTCTGTTTCGGTTAGAGAGGTGCGGTTGCCGGCTACACTGTGAAGCGAGGCGACCATCTTTGTCCTCAGGAATAGCAACGCATCTACTTTCGAACTCAGATAGGATTTCGGTCGTGTTTGTGGTTGTACGTGGATATCTATGGGCTGCGACTACTTCACATCAGGTGGTTTGCATGCACGTTTACTACTCTTCACACATATAAAGATCAAAAGTTTAAAAATCGTTTCCCGTGACATCGTTTTAAAGATGTCACACCGTCAAAAATGGGCGTTATGTTGCATGTTACCCGGTTTCTACGTATAGTCATGTTGCAAAAAACCTTTAGACCCGTCCCCGTAAACAATTTCATCCATTTGTCGCCAAACATTTCCCTTTTGACGCGAAAATAAAAGGAATTACACTCAAATGCTTAGAAAAACTTCCTTGAAGTACCTTCCTTATCCTTGAACCCGTTTGATAAACGACCTTTTCGGATAAGGGCTCGAGTAGGGCAACAGTTGACCTCTCGAGCCCACGGGGTAGTTCTATTCAGTGTTACGTAATATATTTGTTACAATTTTAACTTGACATAACAGTTGCTTTTTTGGAAAAAAATAGAAAATGAGCTTGCTGATGTCAACATGATATACGCAGCACTTGAACATATACAAGTTGTATGTACTTCCTTATTAACCCGCTTTTATTAGCTTAGGTTGTATGTATGTATGTAACGGATTCTTTGTGCATAATTTTAACCAATTTCCAGAAGTCTGATTAATTTGAACACACACACGTATCAAAGACGGATAACAATACAATAATATGAAAAAAAATAAAATAAAAAAACTAAAAAACACACTTCTAAAAAATCAACAAAAAAGTATAAATAAGAAAAAAAAATCAATGTAAAACAGCGTGGGGTACTTTTTCGGTGATCTATTGACGCCATGCATCCCACGCTCTTTTACAGTGCTATATACTTTTTTTCTTATTTATACTTTTTAGTTCAACCGACGATGGTTCCTCCTTGGTTGAACTTGAATGCCTCCCTCATCCACCATGAAACAATTATTATTTCTTTTTTACTATGCACCAGGTACTCCCGATTAACGATTTATGAGAATTGCTATTTCTATTCAACGCGGGATGCTAGCGTTCTTATAACTGTACTGCATGGGCACGGACTCCTATTAGTTCGTTCAGGTTAGACTTTTTTATCAATTTTACGATTTTGATTATTGTTATTAAAATAGTTCTTTTGTTTAAAATTGTCATTAACTTGGACATAATTGTCACTATTAAAAAAATACTTCGAATCTGTATCTACTTGCAAGTATCATTAAGTATCGACCGTGGATAATACGGAAACACAATCAACGGGAAATACACGTTGCAACACGTAAATTCTCCACACCGAGGTAGCTTATCATTAACTGCGATGAGACTTGTCATTAACTTCGCTGTTCATCATTAAATACTCCTCATTCGTCACTAGGTGCTCGTTTCTGATGCATTATCTCTTCATTGTTTAGACACGGCCAATCGAAGCGTGGTTAACTAACAAAATTGCTTGTTTGGCCAGTAAATTTGCAATGCGAAATCCAAGTTTGGTGTTAAGCGTAGTGACGTTGCTATTTTGAAAAAACTGGCGTTAGTTTCCAAAAATACATTTTATAAACTTACATTAACACTGGCGCTTATATTAGATATGGTCAGCTTTGTAGGCTGCACTAAACTGGAGCTTATTTCTCAAGACTGATAATATGTTAAGAATTCAATGAAATATTGTATTTTAGCATCTGTGTATCATATACGAATATACAGACGTATTTTCCGCCTCCAGTCTTCTAGGGCCGATGTAACATTACTGTTTTTCGCCCGTACTTTATACAGACAGCAAACCAGCAGCATTCACTGCTATGCGGATGATAGCACGGGAGATGCCCT
>DWON01007902.1:0-12526 GCA_018251015.1 Phocides pigmalion okeechobee
GCAAGCATGAGTATGAGTGGGATGGAAATCTTCCGAGTATAATATTTGGACGCTGGCAAATTTCCTATAGTAGTCGCTCGGCAGCATAGGTGACGGATAATTGTATGCCACAACTTATAGTTAAATACTTGTTAGACAATAATGCAATAGAATAATTGTGAAGAGTAATTGTAGCTAGTACACACACTCATAGTCAAATACTTGTTGGACTTGACGTACAATACAATATAATGCAATAGAATAAATGTGAAGAATAATTGTAGCTAGTATACACATTCACAGTGAAATACTTGTTAGAAAATCATACAACAGAATACTTGTGAAGAATATTTATAGCTAGTATACATACTCACCGTCAAATACTTGTTGGACTTGACGTGCAGCAGCTGTATCACGCTACCGTACTGCACGACTGTCCCCAGTAGCTTTTTGTTCTCCAACTCATTTTGCTTCTTCTCTATTTCTGCCGCATGCTGGAGAATACACGAGTTCATTAAATTTACAGTTCATTTTAAAATATTCAATAAAGCCTTAATAAAATTAGCTATTGATTTATTATGACCATTCCAAAGGTATTACATTTTAAAGGTGGGAGAACTTCCAACCGGGTAGCATTACTTGGCTTTCGGTTTCGGAGGTGCGGTTGCTAGATATATGTACTTTGAAGCGAGACGACCATCTTCGTCCTCAGCCGTAGCAACGTATCTACGTTCGATCTCAGATAGGATTTCAGTCGTGTTTGTGGTCGTACGTTGATGTCTATGGGCTGCGACTACTTAACATCAGGTGGTTTGCATGCTCGTTTGCTACTCTTCTCACATAAAAAAATCCAACGAGCTCACAAACGGTAACTGATAAGTTTATGTAGAGTCGCTAATTCTGCTGATTCTATTTGATTCTACAGCATCAGGTCAGTTACCATGTCATAAGATTATCATTGAAGACATGTAGGAGTTGCTTACATTAATTAATTATATAACATATATTTTTCCAAACAAAAATAACAAGAATAAAACAGTTCTGGATTTCATCTTACACAATAATTCGATTATAACTATTTCATCGTGTCTATAAAATAAAATGTTAATCGCTCATTATATAGAGCAGTGTGATTTAATCACCTCTCTTGTGTTAAATCACGCTGAGAGAAACTGCGTTCGTTTCAAACGACCCATTTAATTGATAAATAGACCTATTACGAAGATAAGAATGCTTTGAATTAGCTTGAATAATATATTAATTATTGCATTATTTATCTTTCTTCTACGTTATATGTTTTACAGGTGCGCCCTATAAATCCTAAGGGACTTATTTTATATGAGAAGAGCACCTCTCCAATCGAAACACAAGTAAAGTACGGCGGCCTAAAGGGACTCACTTAAAACTTTACCAGGGAATTACTCCAACCACTTTATGATATATATATATCGCCCATTTGCGACGAGAGTGACATCTGAAAGACCCCTATCTTTCAGGAGACAATTTGTAAACTAAGACCACTCTAACTTTTAAAATTACAAACGAATCCGCCATCTTATTCCTTAAGAGTATCGTATTTACGCGCGATCTCTGTTTGAATTTCAGTATTCTTCGAGATTTTATGTGGATGTCACGGTTTTAAGTATTGTTTAATATTCGATGTGGATGTTCAACTGATGCAGCGACCACATAACATCATATGTCCTGCATATTCGTATGTTTAATTAAAAGTTTTTTCATTAATTCGCAATGCTGGGTCACATGCGAAAATTAAAACATTAATAAAATATTAAAATAGAATCTTTAGACGAAAGCTGGCGACAACTAACTGACGCCATATATCTATTAACACTTAATCAAATTAAATGAGACGGTAACGCAACTAGTTTCCACAAATGAATTTGTCTGCTTATAAATAAAAATCTGTTTATAAATAAAAATTATGAGTAAAATATAATTACAGTTTGATCGGGGAGGTACCACCGTACCACCTCATAATCCGCCGTAAAGCGTTACTTGAGTTTCGGTAGGAGAGGTGCGTTGGAGAGGTGTGTGTATAACATTGATAAAGAGTTCTGTAAAGAATCTACTTTGAATAAAAATATTTAGATTTTGATTTTGAAAACAGTAAACGAAATTATACTCTTTTCATTTTTAACAATCTATATCTCTATCGTGCTAGCTTTTGTATTGCTAAGGCTAACAAATCATTGTTACATAATTTTGATAAATATTCCTTACAAAGGCGGTATTTCATTATTTTTAGTATTTGCTCAATTTCAATATAACATAGCATGATAATACATTGCCTAGAACTAGAACAAAGGTACAGGGGCTATGTATACAAAAATTGAGGTAAATTAAATTATTATTTTTCACGGGAAAGGAATACAAAGAAATGTACCAGTGAGCAAATTTTCACGTGTATATAACAGTGAGTAAAAAATATTATAGAATTATAGTATACTCAAAACGAGCGTCAGTCCATTTCCTAAATGCTAAATATTGCTAAACATAAAGTCCATATCTATTCCTAATCACGGTCACATAATAACCAACGGAAAATAAAATATTTTATCAATACGTATAGATAAACGCGAAATAGATTCGCCGGCGTCGTTTTTATTAGTTTCAATGAAAGAATGAGCAAATAAATGGGAGCTAATAACCCCATTAAAGTTATTTGTGTCCAATATTATATCATATCTACGCGCGGTTATGCTCTATATTTTCGTAATCTCATATTTTCATTTTATAGGGCCACGTAGCAAAATGTCTAATAACGGAATCCCAGTTTCTAGACTCACAATATTGTGGAAAAATGTTCATCCCTCAATTGTATATTAACACGCTTTTATTAGCTTGGGTTGTATGTATGTAATGGAATTTTTGAGCATAACTTTCACCAATTTCCAGAAGTCTGATTAATTCGAAGTTTTGCACACGTATCAAGGACCGATGACAATGCAATAATATGAGAAAAAAAAACGAATAATAGTTAAAACAACCAAAAAACACGCTTTTATAAAAAATCCAACTAAAAAAGGTATAAATGAGAAAAAAATATATTGCAATGTAAAAAAAAGCGTGGGTGCCTTTTCAGTGTTCTACTGATACCATGCACCCCACGCTTTTTTTACATTGCATTTTTTTATGAGAGATGAGTTGCAAACGAGCATGTAGGCCCAGTGGCCTTCATCGGTATGTTAAGTAGTTACTGCAGCTCATGGACATCCATATCCAAACTCAAACAGAACAGAAGAACAAACAAGAAGTTAAGTGCTATATAAGCTCGTACGCAGATGTATTACTATTGCAGTTGGCAATACATTTTTTCGAACAATTATTCCCAACTGTGATCAACACTGCTGGCGACAAGAGAGTTGGTTCATATCTCGTGCAGAGAATTGCGATCGCTATTCAACGCGGGAATGAAACCAGCATCTCGGCACCATGCTGCCTGGGCAAGGACTTATAAATTGTTTAGTTTAGTCTTTAAATATAATCACTTTTAAAATGAAATTTCATGTTATGTTTAGATTACTTTCATAATATCGTACTCCTAAGCACTAACAGTCTGTTCGATTACAAGTGTACTTGTCACTTGTCCTACCGTATCGTATAAGTACATCTTCAGCCGAAACACAGTAATTGCTTCAGTATGTGTCGCAAATTAGAATTCGGATGACATAAAAGTATCTGGTACCGAAATTCATTTATATCTCAGTGACAAACGCCTAATCCCTACTATAATATAATAGTGAAACGTTGTTCACTTGTTATAATCGTTTTTGTTTACTATTACCTCGATTTAATCTACCTACAATTTTATACCAGAGGCCTCTTCCACTGGTCTCGTTATCCACGCTGTATTATATTCGAACTGAGCGTTGACCTATATTAATTAAAGTTGAGATATCTTCCTTTTAAAGCAATATTTTATAAATTCCGTAGGTATTGCTACACATTTAATAGAAGGCATTTAAGTTATATATCACCATATTATATATAAACCCGTTGTAATATAAGATATCTTATGATTAATGGAACAGTGACTCAACTCAAAAAGATGATTGTAGGGAAATCGCAAATGTAGCTCTTACTATGAGAATTTATCCTACTTGTTGATATATAAAATTAAAACTGATATATCGCTGGGGTAGTAATGCAAAAATTCAATTTAATTCGGACGGTAGACAGTAGATAGCTCTAACAGAAGCCTGTATCTGTATGTAACTCAATTCTGACCTATCTACTAATGGGACAGTGTTCCATTAGGGATACGATATGTATATCACGGGCAATGGCGCAGAGTAGCGCTATTCTTATAGGTGCAAAAACTGAACATGTACATATAATCTATATTTAAACTTTTTATAGCGGCAGGCGCTGCATTTACTTGTACTGTAAGTCATTTCACACTATATTACTGTATTCAACCATTTGGCAGCAGCGCAGGGGCCGTTTCGTGCAAACATTTGCGAAGTGTCAAACTAAAACTATTTTATTTAAATATTTTGAAATCAGAAACAAAATATATATATTTGCAACGGCTTCCGTGTCTTTGTTGCGTCTCAATAGAAATACAATTTATATCGTAAAATCTACAAAACATCTAGAGGAACTCGATTAATATTTGTTCTTTCGTTTATATACGAATTTATATTTATATTACGAATAGAGACAGATATATATAGCAGACAGAGGCCAGGGACCACCTGATGAAAAACAGTCACTGTTGCCTATGGAACTTTTGCAATATCAGATGAGTCGCCAAAGCATTGCCGGCTTTCAAGGAGAGCTTATTTATACCAGCTCAGATTATGTCGATGGAAACTCAATCTATGGCGAGTGGTTAGGTGGAGAAAGGGTAACGTAGGTTTCAGGTCAAATAGTTCACAGCACTAGCCATGTAGCCATATGTACAACCGGTAGAACACGCAGAGGAAACCTACATATGTCCTTCCGTAGACTCAAGTACTCTAACTCATTGGTGAACCTTGGGTCAGTCCCAATTCTAGTGTTCAAATCTGTTTAAAGTTCACTAATCTGCACTTGGCCACCATGATTGTATCCTATTTTATACAGTACCCGCATCCTACCCTTTAAAGCATACAATCAAGCTGGTGCTTGGTGGTTACTGCCGCTAAACAATAATACGGCAGCGGAGTTTCGTCGTGTCCACGAGCCATGCAACTGGTTTGAAATATCGGTAATCAAAAATCAAAATCAAAATGAGTACCCACCCGGTACATACTATATAACGGGTTGTCTTTTAGAGGGTTCAATTGATTACATTACATTCTGTGGCACCAGTTCCAAAGCGTTATTCGACAGTGGTACTCACGTGCAACCTCTTTAGCAGTCCGGTGTCAGTATCCGCGTTGGAGTTGGCGGACTGCTTGGCAGTATTCCAGAACTGCTTCTGAGCGGAGTAGCGGTTCATAGGGCATATCTTGAACAGGCAATCTGAAAAAAATAACTATTTTGTTAATTATTTCTTTGTGAGTCAGTAACAGATTTTCATTGTCAGTTCTTGCTCAGACAATAACTCGTTAATTTATTTAGATAAGTGATAAAGCCCCGTGATCCTCAGCTGTAGTACTAGAAGGTAGGTAGCTGTTGTAGTAGTTGATTGGATGAGCAGCTATGATCACCCAGACGCGTAAAAAAGTCTGTTACCACCACTACCGTACCGTAGAATGTACCGACAGAACCACATTTGACATTCACGTACTTTGATTATACATCTATTTGAAGGATTTGAAATCTACCGCCCGAAAAAAAAATGCACCAGGCTCGTGGACTATATGTATATATGATATTAACATTAAAGAGATAGTAAGAAATCTGCTGCTCGCGTACAATTGTATATAATTCCATAAAGAGGAGATGATTTTTTACACTGTTCTTCTATTTGCTTTTTTGAAAAAAAAAACTATATAGATATAGAAGTCAATTGGTGCAAGAAATAATTAATATATTTCAAATTAATTCATAAGATAACAGGGCACCGTCATGTCCATCAATCCTCCGCGAAAAATTTTTGTATTCCGATTGGAGACTTGGAGGTGCTGGCTACACTTACATGCAAGGCGACCATCTTATTTTTTAAGATTATCAATGTATCTGCATGCCACTACAGGAAAGACTTCAATCCTAATTGAGCTTTGATGTGAATGCCAATTCGTAGCAGTGACCACTTAGCATCAAATTGCACGCTTGTTTCCTACTCTTATAATACAAATACATATATATAACGCGTATGAAAATTATGCATAGAAGGTAAAGAATTATTTATAAATGTATAATTCAAGCACTTAAAGCCACACCGGATATTGAATAAAGCTGTCTACGGTTAATCCGGGCCGTTGAGCGTAGCAAAATCGGATTTACTTAATCGCCTAAAGAAGGATCATATTTTGATTACAAAAGCCGACCCAATAAAGGGTTGCTCGTTTAATTATAAAAGCATTACGAATAAAAGGCAATTGCTTTTAGGTTTTTTTTAAATATGATAACAAATAATAATGATCCTAACACGAATTCAAAAAAACTGCGCAATGTTATGGTAGATACTTTGTGCCAAAATATTACAGGGACAATTATTATAAAATCAAATGTTTGATGAACAAAACACACACACGCGCCCGGCCACGCAAGCACGTTCGCACGCACACACGCACACACACTTTTTTTTAATTTTCAACAAGCATTCACCTTTTAGCTATTCGGCAAACAAAAATAATGTTCTCTTTCTAGCACGGATTTTATATAAAATAATTTTACCATATTGTAATTTTCGGTAGAGTCGTAAACAACTTAATTTTTATTATCAAAATAGCTATGAATACAATTACAATATTGAAGGATCTCAGTATAAGGAAATTAGGCAAATTTAATACTGTAGGGGTTCGAGCCTAATTCCCAACACGGGACGAGTTAGTCCCATACTAAATTAAGTTTCCAAACAATGTTTACTTCAGTAAGTTTCGATAGCATCGGCGCCAAAACTATTGGCAGCGCAAATATTTTGTTTAGCCACGTAACACATAAACATGATTGTTCGCAATAGTGATTATTTTAGTGTTCTTCGTTATACAAATAAATAAATTAGAAGTTTCTGTTTGTGGCTTTAAAATAATAGCCATTTTGCGCATAAAATGTTTATCTGTACGGTTTATTTGTGACGTATCAACACAGCTATAAAATATATTTTTGTATATGTAATGAGGTTATAGAGTTTGTATATAGAGGTTAGACATGGGGATGAACCGATTTTGATCATTCTCTCCGGTGACACACAAGGAGGACTTTATGGAAAGTGAAATAGGGTACTTATAAAATAATATAATACATGATACCTGCCCAAAAAATATAAAAATATATTAATTGAGTTGCGACCGCAGTGAGCGTTGCCCACGGTTGTTACTACATGGTTGTAAGTTCTGATTTTTACATCCATATTTGGCGATAGTAATATCGTAATTTTCGCATTTTGGATACAAATAGTGAAGTCGTAGGGACATAGATTCCCTTTAATTTTTTAGGTTAGACTTTCATTATAATTCGTTTGGTATTCCTTGTTATGTTTAGGTAACGGTAATGTTTAGGTATGAAAAAGATGTGTGTTTTGGAGTTTCTTTCGCGACTCTTCTCCAAAACGAAACACCTTACGAGTCGGTGGTAGTTTATTGACGTTCAAAAAGAATTCTGTAAAGAATCTACTTTGAATAAAAATATTTTGATTTTTTTTTTGATAACAATTTTACAAAGTAGCGAAGTTTAGTCTATAAATAATACAATAAAATACAAATACAATATCCCTTAATACAATAAAAATCAACTCTATTTTTGTTGAAGTATACTAATAAATAAATAATCTGTTAACTTTATACATTGTTCTGTTATTTCATTCCGTTGCCAAATGAATATTTGAGTGGGACTAATAGGATAACTTACCCCGGAACTTTTTGGGCGGATCAGTCAGGTCGCCGGCCTCCGGGCAAACGACGCACCTGTCATCTACCAACCTGGGGATCAATTCATTATCATTTAAACACCTTAAAACAAAGCCAACTAGTAAGAATTCCTTCTCTTACACAAGTAGTCCTGGCATGGAATCCCTGACATGCTCTTCTAATATTTCGAAAATATATACATTAGATATACAGCAGAATAGATACATTAGAAGATATATTAGAAATTCGCTGACGCTTGCATTTATAAATATAATGTATGGATAAAAATATTTGCAGGAAACTTCATGCCAGATTCTCCATAAAGTTCTCAGTGGTGTAGAAGTCCATTAAACCTCACTTCTACACAGCGGACTTTGGTCCAGCCCATATCATTCACAGAGGAGACTTTTACCCAGCAGTGGGACAGTAACTATCAAATATTTCATAGTTAAACTTTGTGACGGAAATTTAAACCTTCGTGGCAGTATGCAGGGTTGCTGAACCAGAATAACATGATAGCTAGAGTCCTTTTATGTTATTCTGTTGTGGAAGCCCTACAATCGTTTTCTTGTTACTTTGGTGAGCACGAGGCTCTCTCCGAAACTGAGAAAAGTCTAGAATATATGCCACATTACAAATTCACTTTTTAGGTAAATTACTCACCCTAAGGTACTGAGGAATCCTGAAACAGAGCCCTCCGCGTACAGGGAGACTATGTCCCCCAGGTGGAGGAAGCTGTCCCCCATCTTGGCACCTTCTCCTCACCCCCACCATGCAACAACACCTTGGAACCAAATAAAATTAAGTTACAATTAATTCTACTAAACATGAAAGCATCACTGTGTCCAATTTTAAAACAATAATGGAATTCGGAAAGAATACAGTTTTTTGGCAAAGGGAGATCGTTTCCTCTAGGCGCGTTTTTGTCGCCTGTGTAGCTGCCGTGCTCCGCTAGTCTCATTTCGGAGTTTTGTATATATACAAGATATTTAGAAAACTTCGATAGCGTGATTCAGGATTGTGTGGCGGAACGTCGCCACAGTTTAATCCATCAAAATTATATATATTAATTACTGTTATATATGTATTATGAAATTAGCTATGAATACAATTAAAATAATGAAGGATCTCAGTATGAAGGAAGTTAGGCAAATTTAATACCGCAGAGGTTCGAGCCTAATCCCCAACACGGGACGGGTTAGTCCCATACTAAATTAAGTTTCCAAACAATGTTTATTATCACCAACTCAAATATCATTTTTGGGCAAACAATTAACATTTTTTATAATATCTTTTCTATAGTCTTGAATCTTCGCTTAGCTATACGGATGATTCATAACTTTTACGTATCATATTGCTTTATATTTTTTTAGTTTGGTTTAATTTATTTTTTGATATCGATATTAAGTATTTCTTATATATGATATTCATAAATATATACAATACTTAAAATTTTACCTCTATACTAGGGGCCGCCGCTGTATTTCGCGAATAGCAGAGCATATATGTATGTATGCCTACATTTAACAGGAAACTGATTTACGCTGTGTACCTCGAAGAAGTTTGTAAGAGTTTTTCGACATTTTCAAAAATTTTTGTCATATTCCGGCTAATTTAACAAAACCATAACAAATCCACCTAATTCTATAGTGGTATTTACTTCCGAGTAATTCATAAATAAACTCGAGCATAAACTTATACTTTAAAACTATACTTAAAAAACTAAACCTAAACCTTCCTGATGAGGCACTTCATTTATTTGTGAAAACCGTTTGAAGATCTGCTTAGAATCTTTGCAATTTATCGTGTTTAAACAAACAGACAGACAGACAAACAGACAAGGCGGGGGATTTAGCTAACCTAATAGTATGACAATATATTATGAATTTTATTTGTAACTCTAAAAATTAAATATAAAAGTAAAATAGCTTTCATTTCATTCAATATAGATGCCAGTCTCAAATAAGTAGATGCGATCTCAGGTAAAGTAAAGCAGGTAGCTAAACCCAATATTATCATAAATGAATTTAGTGAGGTATTCAATGGAGTTTAAGAATACTCATAGGAGGAAAGACTATCATGAAAGAAAAGATCTATCCAATTGTAAACGTCTTGAATTGAACTCCACCGATGTCTTATAACCACCGGAAGAGAATCCAACGAGGTTTATTAACTGCTATATATTAACAACAAACGACAGCATATTTAATTAAACCTTAGGAAGCACGGAAATGAATATGACATTTTACCACTAACGGTCACCTATCCAATTACCTACCACGGCCGTGGTTGCTTAACTTTGTCGATAGTTTGCAATCTATACAAACCGCGGGGATATACTTCATACCCGTAATACAAATGAAATTGACCACGCTATTCAAACCATGACAAGTGTATTGAAGCCACATAGAATTACACGCAACGGCGCATATGAAGCTTCTTTTCATGTTAAAAATATCCGTTACACTAGTTACATCAGAAGCGGAAAATTTGATGTTGTTTAAGAGACAAACAAACAAACAAACACACCGTTTGAAGTTGAACAAAGATAACTTTTATGACATCACCTTATTACACATCTACATATACATATATTATACATCTGTATTTTGTATCCACATGTTATAAACCGTAAGAGAGCAGTGTTTATGCATAAATATATTTAGAAAAAATAAAATTATCATTATCGATATACTAATCAAATCTACAAATATTGGTTATTGGTGGCCTGATGTTAGAGGCATCACGCCAAAAACCTTGACCAATTTGATCGAAGCTTAGTCTTGTTTAAGGTTGGACATAAATGTACTTGGACTGCAAAAACCATTTAACATCAGATGGCTTGCAAGCACGTTTTTTTACTTTTTCAACAGTAAAATAGATATATTTTATCTTCATCATATAACTTTGTTTATCCAGGGTTGATTGGCAGAGAAGGCCATCAGGCATTAAGTTAGCCATTTGTAACATTCTATTGTAGTGAAATAATAAATATATAAATTAGAAAAACTAAGATAGTTACATATTTTCCTTTGTTTTCTAGTCTATCATTAGTTATCATACGACCGTGAATGAGCCGGTAAAGCACATGATCGAGTTCCCCTCACAAAGATTAGCCTCTTGCATAACGTGTAGTAACTATACTCATAATAGTGTAACATATATCTGCCTCAATCAGAAAAACGAAAGAAATTTCATGATTTCCTTTGTTCTGATCATTATACGATTATCATTATACGACCCTGAATAAGCCGGCAAACCCCTTTCCCCCCTCCCCTCCTATTGAGTTCTCTTCGCACAGATTAGCCTCTTGCATAATCGTAACGTAGGATATCTATTCTCCTATATTATTACTGCATAGATTACTAGGGGGAATCAATGAATTACGTGAGGTGAGCTCTCCCCCCTTAGGGAGACATCGTGGGATTTGGCTCGACCCCTTCACCCTTTTCACGTTAGATTCAACCCACGTATTTCAATTTAATCTCATGTGGGATTTTTCAAAACACGTATTTCAGTGTAACTACGTTAAATTGAATTTATTTAGCAAATAATAAATTATTAAATATTATTGTGTACAATCTCATTTCCACGTGAGATTAGGCGAGATTCTTCTCGACCCCTCCCCCAGTCCTAAATCGCTTCACGTATTAATGGACAGCCCCTTATGACGATTTCCCGAAGGACGCGTTGGTACAATACGGCCCAATTCCTATTTCCTATTTTCTACATACACCTACGTTTTCAGTATAATTTTCTTTGATTGTAAGGGTAATTCCTACTGAATATTAAAGTGAAACGTCGTCCATTTCTGTGTTTGTTTCTGTTTCCTAAAGACTTAACTTTTTTAGTTTCATACAGATTTCCTTTATCCTTAGTCTCATTATAGGCTAGGTATTATCTTGCTATATCATCTTGGAACTGAGTAATAACCAAAAATATTCATAATGTGATAACCGTTTTTGAAGTCATATTTTTTAAATTAAATATTGCTACAGGTACCGCCAGACATTTAAGCATATATTTCTCGAGTAATAGCGCAAGTCGCTAGTAATATAATAAATGCTATAGCTATCTTACTAAATATAGTTATAGATTTAGCATTGAGCATTGTAAGCCGCTGTCGGACGGGAGCTATTGTGTCGTCTGGGACCTTGGAGGAAGCGTCAAATAACACAGGAGCTGTTAATTCAACTTCTGTTCACTTTGTTACTAAATAAATAGTGCTAGCATATTGCCTAGTGGTTAAGATCCCAGTCTGAGATGGTCTGGTGTTCGAATCTTCGGCACGTACATATATCTATCATATGCTACATTATCATTTGGTTTAAAGGAGGTAGAGCCGTTAGAGCTCGCCAGGGACGGCACCGCGGCCACCCTCATAACCAAAATTATAAAGCAACATGTTCTTTATGTATTGTGTTTCGGTTGGGGAGGTGTGGTTGCCGGATACACATTATTGGAGGCAACAGTCTTAGTGCTCAAGAGTAGGAACGCATCCGTGTCCTGTTCTATTTGACATTGGACGTGGTTGTCCATGGGCTGCAGTGACCACTTAACATCAAGTGGCCTGCATGCCCGTTTCT
>DWON01007903.1:0-12525 GCA_018251015.1 Phocides pigmalion okeechobee
GCCTCCAATAGTGTGTATCCGGCAACCACACCTCCCCAACCGAAACACAATACATGAAGAACATGTTGCTCTACGGCAGGTTGTGAGGGTGGCGGTGGTACCGCCCCGGGCGAGCTCTGACGGGTCTACCACCTTTAGAAAGACCTTTAGATCTTTATAAATTGGCGTAAAGCAATTTTAGTGTTTCGGTTGGAAACGTGTTTGTTGACTAGACTTACACGTGAAGCAAACATCAGTCCTCAGGAGTAACAAAGCGTCTACATGCATCCGCAGATAAGATTTTAGTTTTTTTTTACATATTCTACAAACTACAAATGGTAGGTTGCTACTCTTTTAACACTTTCCCTGCGGTGTACAACATTGCTGTGTACTGCGTTGCGCAACGCGGTTGCGGCTTGTATATACATGTTTTGTACGTACAAATCTGTATGGATTACGGGCAAACAAAAGTGATGTATTTACATCAGCGCTACAAGAATAGGGGCGGATATTACGTCTGTCTATTCGTAGACAAATGCTAAAAATTATTTCAGTGAATTGTCGGCGCATGTTCACGCTAGAAAAATATGTTCCAGCGTAGTGCCGCCTCCCGCAACGCTGACCCGATCCAATGCGCAATCCAAAAATATAAGCGCCGCAATGAGAGTGGTAACATCAAAAAGTCTGATTCTAATAAAAAAAGGAAAAATGCGAAGTGAGTGAACACATAGTACGAATTTGTTTTGCAAAACATATTCTATACACTCTTGTTATTAAATTACGTCATTAGTAAGCTAACTTAACTAAACAATAAGCGACTGCAGTATGAAGGTGTAACCTAACTTTGCTACCATAAAATATTCAGAGTACTTCATACCGGCTCTATTATATAAAACACCGAGGTGCTTTAATCCGGTAAAATGGAGATTTGTTGCCCGAGGCCCTCCTTCCATACTTCTTTCTTTATGTTAGTTACCCTCTAGAAAATTTATACAGTTCCCTTGAAATAATATCGGGTGGGTTCTTAAGTAAAATACCGGAGTTTCGTGTTTAATTTTTATTACCCTGGATTGTACCTGGAATAGATAAAGTATAATTTAGGTGGTATTATGAATGAGACATGGATTATTTTTTCTGTAGTCTACATCTTGATTATATTATTTGAGTAGAACTGGATTTCTCCTTTGATTTTTTTACCCTACCTTTTATATTTACTCACGGTAACGTAGACTTAGACTATGGATATTTTTGAACAGGGGATATAAGGGCTCTTGAGTAAGGGTTTAAGGATACATATAGTGTCGTAGCTTGTATGGATCGTTAAGGATCTGTATATGTAAGCAACGTAGGGCGCGGTTAAAATTTGGATGGGTGACCGTTAGTGATAAAATTTCATGCACTCTTTCGTCATAAACATATTCAATCTTACTCGATTCATTATGTGCTGTTTGATAACAGATATTTTAATGGTTTTCGAACTTATCTATCTAAATTTTGCACTTTGGCGTGTAAAGATTCTAACTCGGAATCCCCGTTTAAGAACCCAATCTTACCACTATTAGGTTTATACTGCTTATTTTTTACATACAATCGTAAAATATCTTCCAATTAAATCAAAATAAGAAAAGACGAACATTATACCACAGATTTCAGAGGCCTCAGTCATCAACTGTTGACTGAATGGATTGTAAAGCGCAGGAGAAGTTTAATCTTGGACAGGAGGCAATAAAATAAGGGCGCGAATTTTGTGAGAAGTCGGCGCCAAACCTGCCCGTCGCAGACGGCTATTGATAGGGTTCGCAGAGTTACGCCTATATTGAGCTGATAATACCACCATCGGTGAACTAATACCTATCTCATCACAACTAATGCTTATAAAAATACTTTTGTCATAAAGAACTAATCAACAGAATCGGCACCCGTTTTTTCGTAGTTTTGTCAAAATAGCAATGTGTCAGTTTTGTCAAAGTTGTATATAAGTATCATGATAAAGTAAATATGTATTAGGTATTGGCTAATTACTAGCTTTTAATTAATATTTGTAACATTAATGTTATAATAATAAAAGAAAATTCGCTTGCACTCGTTACAAATGTCGCTCTTATATGTTCGCATATACTTTATACACACATATATTACACAAATACGGCCCTAGAATGGGAGTTATCTTTTACAGTACTTATTAAATATTTTTAGTTACTAAAATGTAATTATATACAGCATTAATTACATTTTTTAGTATCTAAAAGTCTTTTATTATCTTCTTATCAAAATAATTCATTACAATACGTATATATGTTAAATATCATGTATATCTTATTCTAACCACTATATCAATTACACACGGTATCTACAATTTATTTGAAGAATATCTGTAGATATGAATTATCTACGGATTTTTCATAAAATGAATTGTATATACCGAATTCATTTTCAGACAATCCATATCTACAAATGCTCTTCAAATGAATTATCACGTAATCGACATCGAATATCATTTTCTCAACGAGTTCCCGTAGAAACCTAACGTAAGAACTACTCCGAGTAATATACGCAAACCGTTATTCTCTGTCATAAATTTGAATAGAATCGATTGCTGTCTGCGCCTCCGGGAAAGTTAGATTTCCCTCAGGATTTCCACGACACCTGACCGGATGTAAAATATATTCCCGTTTTTTCCACCCGTAGGCATGCACATGGGCATTTGTGTGTAAAATTGGGAATACATTTTTAATCGAGGAAGTAATATTTAGTAGTACAGTAGGAGTTTCTTTCGCCGACTCTTCTCCAAAACGAAACACTTTACGAGTCGGTGGTAGTTTATGACGTTTAAAAAGAATTCTGTAAAGAATCTACTTTGAATAAAAATATTTTGATTTTGATTTTGATTATAATTGACTTGTGATTTTACTACAGATAAATAAGTTTGGAGTAAAACGCAATTTGATAAATATTGCTTATAACGGTGGTTATTTTAACTATAGTTGCTTTTTGCTTCGTCACAATATGACATATCGAAATAATACATATCCTTTACTGAGACTAAAGACAGAGGCACGATGTACACAAAACTGGCTGTTATCGACCCACTTAATTAGTAATAAATAAATAAATGTTCATTTTTACGGTACCTATTATCTGGGTCTCAGTGATGTGATCTGTCAAATGAAATGATGAGTAAAGGATATGGAAATGAAAATTGGTTCACAGTGTACTGTGAACCAACTTTCATCAAAATGGTCAAGGCATTCTTGAGTAATAAACGGAAAATAGACATTATTTTAATCGTATATCAATATTTTTTGTATTTAGCCAGAAACCTGATACATGGGAAGTAATTACGCGGTCTATAAACAAATTGAATTTTATAAATAAATATAGTCACGGAAAAGATTACTTACCATTTGCATAAGAGATCTGTCATGTGCAAATTTGATTCGTACCCAGTGAAAATAGTGCGAAACTAAAAGTTTTTTTTAATATGAGAAGAATAGCAAACGAGCATGCAAACCACCTGATATTAAGTAGTCGGAGCTCATAGACATCTACGTAAAACCACAAACAAGACTGATATCCTATCTGAGCTCGAACGTAGATACGTTCCTACTCCTGAGGACTAAGATGGTCGTCTCGCTTCAAAGTGTAACCCGCAACAGCACATCTCCAACCTAAACACGGCGACGGTGGTACCTCTCCGGTCGAACTAAACTAGTTCTCCCACCTTTAGATACAAAATTCCTCTTTTTGCTGATTGAAGTGGTTTTCCTGCCCTAATAATATGATATACGCTCCTGTGGCACGTTTGCGGTTAATTCAGTACAATTATGCGCTATCTAATTACTAACAAAATTACAGTACATAATATGTTTGTAGTGGGTACGATATATAAATGAAACCACAATATTTAACGCTGAAATTTAATATCAGAACAAAATTTGATTTAATCGCTCACTAAGTAAGGGAAATAATATGTTTAAATTATATATTTTTTAACGTGAAAAACCATGAAAATAAAAATTAAATTACCTTATACTTTTATAGATCCATACTACATTTTTATATCATGGGTTCCGTGGATAATCATTAGTTTGCAATAATTCAGACACATAAAATAAATCTATATAAATTAATTAGATAATAACGTGAGTGGGGATCGAACCCGCAAGACGGCAATGTGATTAATTCCACAAAATATTTGGTGGTTATGTATCGATAATGCATTTAATTTTACCAATAGTGTAAGTGATTACTCGACAGGTTGCATGGCTGTTTTGCTCTATAACTTGAAAATTTCATACATCTTTATGACCAACGATTTTTAGCCCGACCTTGCGACCTCGCTGCGACTAGCAGAATTCCTTGACCCCAAATAAACCCGAAACTAAAGACGGTACATTTGCACTAAAATTACAAGTAACCTAAGCTATTTTAAATTTCAAACTGCTACACTTTTACCTTATTTATTTATTTATTTATTTAGTACACCAACATAATAAGCATTGGTACAATCAAAAATCCATATTGTAATAAGATCATTTCTTAATGCTATTACAATTAAAGGCGTAGACAACATGCAATTTATCGAGTAACAGATTTTATACAACACAAGAAAAAATAAATATAACATTTTAAATTTTATGTTCAATTATGTTGTGTGTGTATATGTATTTTGTAGTTTTTTTTGCATACTCTACTCTAAAACGAAACACCTTACGAGTCAATGCTCCTTGGATTGACCTCAAAAAAATTGCTATAAGAGCACTTTGAATAGAAATATTTTGATTTTGATTTACTACTTTGATGGGACAAATACAAAATGAGAACTAATAAAGATTTATTGATATTGAGCGATAAGTACCTCCCCTTGGTTAATCCAATCAAAAAAGAATGTGTTCGAAGCTAAATCGCTTATAGTTCCATTAATATCCCTGTACACAAGTGCGAATGTAAGGCTGACTAATCATCAATACACGCATTAAATTAATAAGTCACATAAGTTTTTCACAAAATTAGTCGCGTTTGATCGACGCCACCAGACAAGAGGGCTGGTCTCAAACAGAGAATTGCAATCGCTATTCAACGCGGGAATTCGGCTAGCGTTCTTGACACCATGCTGCATGGGCAGAGAGTCCCTTTACATTGTTTAGGTTAGGCTTTTATTGTAATTAGTTTTAAGGTTTTATTATTGTAAGAAGAAATAATGAGGTTGCCGAAACAAACAGTCATCAATAATACTTATTACGTAAAAGATAGGGTCTGCTACTGAAGTAAATGTCTGTTACATTTACTTACAAATAGTAACAACAAAGACGATAATTAACACTTATCTTATTATCGGCTAACCCAACACTCGTAGACGTAAGTACGTTGATCTTTGCGAAAGCAGTGGACGAAAATATTAATAACGACGCTGAAACAAAAATACTTTGTTGGTGTGTTCTCAGAGAACATACGGAATCCCTAATAAGAGGGGCTTATAGCGAATAACATCTGGGGCTCGGTTGGTAAACACTTCGGAGTAAACACGAGGTTACAGTAAGAAAAATGTTTTTGTTACCCAAGGCTTTTCTTATACTTGCTCTCATACTTTGTGGACTGACCTCGGGCGTTGCAAAGGTGCTTTCATTTTTAAAGAGGACAGAACACGTTTGAATTTTTTAGTCGCTTTTCAGTTTACAATGGTCTAGATGATTTTGGGTTAGAACAAAATGTATGAAACAAACATGATATTTTGCATATAGCGGTTATCTTTTCAAATTATATCATAAAAGTGTTTAAAAGAACTGTATCAAATGATTAAGGAAGCACATATTGCAAAGCAATATGATTCATTCTAAGCAAAGGGTACATTATACCATATCGTGTTGTAGTATAATATAGTATAACATCACTTAATTGTAAAGAAACCCGTGTTTGGCATATAAGAAAGGAACTTAATGTGTTTGTAGTAAAGTTATTTAATAGATGTATCTGTAATAATTAAATGTTTAATTACACACGAACCATAAATGGGTTTATAAATTTTTGGAAGATCTTATTGAATTTTTTGTAACGAAGACACTTTAAAATGCGTTAACCCCTTTCTAACACTGTTTCGTAACTTCGCTGTATGGATGGAAATATTAATATTGAAATGTGTGTTTAGAATTCATATGAATCAAATAACATCAAAACATAATGAGCTTAAATATGAAATTTACTTTTAAAAGACATAAAAGACAGACAGATCTTAGAGATCGTATACTTATAAAATTGACACGTTCATCATTTTAAAATAAATACTCGAAAGGCAAAACGAATGTAGTTTCTGTTTGATAATATTTAATTAATGTAAGTCAAGTACAAGTTCTAAAGAACATTTGTTAGATACGTTATTTAGTATGACTGAATAGTTTTTTAGAAAAAATGTGTTATTTTTGGTATTTCAAGTCTAGATGTAAAGGTGACAATTATTTGTTGGCTGCGACACTTATTGCTGTTTGGATTAAAGTCTATTTTTCAGAAATGTGCCTTGTGTATTTGTTACAAAGCCTGAAATCCCGTGAATACCAAGTAAAAGCAATACGAATGCAGTAACTATTGTAAATGAAAATATACAGCTCAATAAGTGTCCGAGTGTGGTATACTAAAGCTTAGACCATCTCAGCATCTAATAGTTAGGGTAGATTACCAGGTCCATAAATCAATACGTCTGATGTAATATAACGTTATAGCGAAAGGGTGGTATATTCTCTTGTTCTGCACCCCACTGCATTTTGGATTCAGAGCACGCTCCGACGGGGGAGTCTAATTCTTCTCCTAATTTCGCACCTTATTGTCGGGAAGCGGTAAGAAAATGGGAATTTTTCATAAAAATTCGGACGATGTTCGCGGAATAGGGATAAGGTGGGTGGTTTGCGTTGCGTTCGTGGGAAATCAAAAATCAATGGATTTATTCCCTCGAGTTTACTAGTTTTGTATTATGTTCTACCGTACGATATTTTAGGCCTAATTGGAAAACTTTTTATATTTAGATATTTATACAAGGTTATCAAATTCAAGTTCCTCAAGTGTTACTTTGGAATATAACAACATAACGTAACATTTTGTGTTTTTCGTACTAATCGAATATTAGATATTATTTGTCTAGGTTATTATTATATTTACATGTTAAACAAATGGCCGCTAGTAGTTTATCTCAATATTTTAATTGTTCCGAGGTACTTTTTGTTTATTCAACAGTTTTTGCGCCTGTGTTAAATAATTACTTGGACTCTTCACGAGTGTATTTCTGTACTTCTACCTGTATATATGAAACCCCGCAAGATATGCCGAAGGGAGTGACAGGGAAAGTTTCAACACTATGACTCGTCTGTAAGACGATTAATTTAATCATATTCTTCCCTTGAATATCGATACAAAGTTCATACAATATTTTTGATTTTGGAATAATTTAATATCTTTATATTTAAAACTGTAATGGAACGACCCTTTTTGTAACTGTTTTGCTTTAAACGAACATTCAGCATGTAAAATTAAAGGTGGTAGAGTCGTTAGGGCTCGCCCGGAGCGGCACCACCGTCACCCTCATAACCTGCCGTAAAGCAACATGTTCTTCATGTATTATGTTTCAGTTGGGGAAGTGTGGTTGCCGGATACAACTTATTGGAGGCGACCATCTTAGTCCTCAATAATAGCAATGCATCCGCGTCCATCCTTAAATAGAACTTCTGTTCTATTTGAAATTGGACGTGGTTGTCCATGGGCTGCAGTGACCACTTAACATCAGGTGGCCTGCCTGCATGCGCGTTTCTTACTCTTTCACTATAAAAAAAACATGTGTGGCATTTTTTCCTCTTACGATTACAATTCACAATTTCTTTTTTAGTGTGTGTTATAGTGTTTTAAGTTTTATTTTCCCAATGAAAAGTAGTCTATGTCCATCTCTAAGATCTAATCGATTTCTATGTTAAATTTCATCAAAATTGTTACAACGGTTTTGACCTGAAAATACATCGTACAAACAAAAACTTTCGCATTTATAATACTAATAGAATATATAAATCATAGTAGCAAACATAATTACCACCGGTCATAGGCATTTGTAATTACCTCCAAACACATTTACCAGTTGAAATCGATCCCAGATACCTACTACTACTAGCTGCTACGGAGAACTAAGATGCTTGCCTCATAAATCCGCTCCGTTTGACGCTAACGCATGTCACAATAGCCTCACCAGACTCCAGAGCTACTGCGCTCGTAAAACCTTACATTTACAAGGTAAATATAGTTTTGCGAACGTCGCTTTTTGCGCTCTTTCCGACTATTCTCACATGCAAACGTGAGTTATTGCAGTTTAAGCGTACTTTCGCGGGTTTTTGCGACTCTTAAAGGGTTTTTGCGGGTTTTAGAGGGTTTTTTCTATACGAAGTATATTTTCAGTTAGGTTCTGAAGGACGTTTGATTGAATGTTTAGACGCAATTGTGAGGTTTTAACGGATACTTACTTATCTATGATTTATTTTATACCTACGTTTTTTAATATAGAAGTTAATATTATTTATACAATCATCACAGTATTAAGAAAGATAAGTGTTTTGTGATTTATTTTAGATATATTATATATATATTAAATTTTCACATTATTAAGATATTCATTCGTGTTTTCTGATCACTTTTTTATAATCATCTGTGATGATCAAGATTATTATTAATTTTTTGTCATTTTTTTCTTTATATCGATCATTGTTGACAATATCTGAATTAACTTATTTTATTAAGAGTGCCACTGTTGGGTGTAACATAGTCCACTAAACAGGTTCAAAAATATATAAAAAAGGCACGTTGATACATTACGATGTCTCCTTCTCTCTCTAATCACTAAAAATTATATTCACGAGCACATTATTGACAAAAAGCGGATGGCTTACCCAATTTGAACCCCGGACTCTTAGACTCGAAATGAATACCACTAAGCTACGGCTAACTTATAGCTGACTTGATCATTAAACTAAAAATAGATACAAATTGATCCCCTATCACCGGCATATTTTATATATTAACTATGAAATTAATTAATGCTTGAACGTGCACGGGCAATAAATTCCAATTTGCGATACAAACCCGTTCCGTGTGTATGAGCAAGACGTATGGATTGTCGTATTTGTGCACGCGATTTTGGGTCTTATTGCTTTTGAAGTGAAATATCTAATACGGGTCGCTGACTGTTGGTGTGTGTCGCCATGTCACATGTCGCCAGGTCACTAGACGTCACGTAACGCATCCTAACATCACACATAGACAAATCTCGCGCAATTTTAATTTATAGAACGAACTAAAGAATCGGGTATTTAAACTTACTATATTTTTGTAACTTTACGTATGTTAAAAAATATATTAAGTACCTACTTCAAATGACACTAACCAAAAATCGAAGTTTATATAACAGGGGGAAGTCTCATGTTGGAAAAAAAAACTTATTACACTTAAAATATTGCATTTTTAGTAAATATCTTAGTCATGTTAAAGTGTAACATGAAAATCAAAATAAGTACTTAGAATACATTATTTAGTGTCCAAATATGTATCGTCGCGAGCGTGAGAGTGACAAATGTAATGAATACGTCGACTTATCTATACATTCTCAAATTGTACTGAAAATATTCCGAAATCATGACCAACCTTAACTGAATCTTATCACAAAGGTATAAGGCTCAAAGTTACTTAGCC
This sequence comes from Phocides pigmalion okeechobee, assembly GCA_018251015.1. NCBI lineage: Eukaryota > Metazoa > Arthropoda > Insecta > Lepidoptera > Hesperiidae > Phocides > Phocides pigmalion. Next base: position 9,691 of record DWON01007903.1, read on the forward strand.
AGACGCAACAAATTTTAAATACCCCAGCAATTACTTCGTATAAACATCTCGCCGACGTCGTATCGAAAACAAAATGGAATATGGCGGGAAAAAGTTGCAAATCTTGATAAGTTTTATGGGACTGTGACAACGAACACGAAAGGGTCGTCTGATTACACTAAATATTTCGCATTTCGTGGAATAACGAATTTGTTGCTGGTCGAAAATCGAATGGTAGTTTATTTTTTAATAAATGTCAGAGATTCATTGCTTTTGCCCATATTGAAATATACAATAATTACAGTGTTATGGTAATATCATATGGATTAAACCTTTATTAGTTACAAAAAAACATTAAACAAAATAATGAAAATAAATTTAATTATTAAGTAAAATAATGTGTTTTATTTTAAAGGATACATTTATTAAGCTACATGTGCATTTTATTGTAAAGATTTGAATAAAAGTTAGCTAAAAAACGAGCAAACCACATGCTAATAAAATGTCACTAAAATTCACTAAAACTCATTTACACCTTTTAAAACCAACTACAGCGCGACCAACTCAATCGCATTACAAAAAAGAACAAACACTTCATTATTCTTACGGCATCTCGGATAAACGTTCGAAAATCTTGATAAAGGCCGCGTGGGGGACGTCGCAGTGTAAACAAGAATTAAAAAAATAACGAAAAAATAAAAAGTCAGAAAGCCCGCCAAGGTGTCGGCTGACCGTGTCGCGTTATCTTGGTTATGAGCACCGATCAATCAACGCTTCGAAAATTAAAATTTGAAACAATGCACTGACTCGATCGCTCGCCCTGTTGACTTATTTATGTTTTTGAAAATCGAATACCTGCGCTGGTGATGCCATGCTTTTTTCGTTTTTGGTATTCAATTAGGCGGTTTTACGAGTACTTTAAACAGACTATGGTGGGCAAGAAAATGAAGATAAAAAAATATTGCTTTTTCAGGTGTGTTTTGTGAAAGTTTTTAGTTCGATTTTTACCGCGTTATCTTTAGCGCTATTTTTATCAAGCGCTGTAAATGTTTTTAGTTTGTTTTTATTCGCTCAAAGTTTAATATTATATTTACCAAATACCGGGGCATGTTCATTATTTTACTTGATGGCACCGCAGATAAACATACCTTGCGATCATAATGTAGACATCATTAATATTATAATCACGCCTCATACCGTATGGGTTTTTACATAAAGCCTTTTAAATTATATGATTAAAAAAGATAACTTAATATCTACAATCCAGAGAAATAAGTTGGCATACGAAAACATTACGCATAGTTTCCACAAGAAAGTGGTAGGAATTAATTAAAAATTACTCTCGAGAATGCGTCGCAAAAAATGACGTCCCGAAAATTGCCGAGCCGAGCCGAAAGTGCCCGAACGATTACGCGTAATTACTCAATCTGAGAATGTAAGGTACTGTGTGAAAAACTCGCGTAAAATGTACCAAAGTAACGCTGGCCACCAATTATTTTTGTTATTTTACCTTTTAAACAGTTTGATTTACAATATTTATCATGAAGTAATAACTTTTAGCTTATTTAAGTATAAAAATAAGTAATTTAAAAATTTACGGTTTACGTTTTAAGAAAGTTATTTCTCATTCGAATATAATTCATTTGACATGAGAAATACAAATTATAAATTTTGTATACGTAAGTCTATATAGACCAGCGCATTAAAAATTTGTTATATATTTTTATTTGTCTATATATTATATTGTTCTTGGATTCCATCTTTTCAGACTTAATTTATGCTTTGATTTATAATCTGTCAATATAATGACATATAGACATAAAACAAAAAACTGAAAAGCTATCGACGCGACATACGCATTATGTTAAGAGAATTCAAAATAATTGTTGGTAACGAAAATAAATTTAATAGCATCCACATTTAGCTAAGTACCAACGCCTCTTTTACTTATTTTTTACATTTTAATTACAATAATGAAAATATTAAAATTTATTTATCTTTTAACTGATAATAAAAAAATAAAGGTAGTCCGTGCACATGCAGCATAGTGCCAAGACCACTAACTTCCCGCGTTGAATAGTGATCGTAATTCTCTGCACAAGATTTGAACTAGCCCTCCTATCATCGGCGGCGTCAATCAAACGTGAGACGAATTATTTGTTTTTTTTTGGTAAGTTAAAAGTTTATTACTGTAAATGTTGAACTCTAAAGGTCAACCTAGGTGTAAATATTCAACACGTATAGTTATATAAATAAAACTAAAAGTTAAGACGGCACCACACTACGCTAAGTGCATAGCTGTGCCGATAAGCTCAATATCGGAACGATTAAAAACACTGACGTAACTGATTGCTGTGTCCGGCGGCCGTTTATACTAGACTGTGCAATGCGGCTTTGCTACTGTGCGTCGTATCCGACATGCGTTGAATAGAATAGCTCAAGTTATTTCCTTATTTGACCTATAGGTGTCACTACTGAGCATATATTTGCATAAAGTTGTCCTACTCTATGGATAACAATTTTATGTCTTTTGACAACTGAGAACTAGAAACTGATGTTCGAGAACTAAATTTAATTCGAAAACTCTTTTTGGATATCGAACTGGCATCGCAACGAATGGATTTATTTATAAAATTTGGCGCATTTTTATTTTATTTTAAAAAAGGAACAACGGTTCTAATTTATAAAATCAACTAAACGAAAGCATTAAGACGCCATTTGGCGCGTTTTTTAAAGAAGTGTAATCTTACAATTAACCAACAATATAAACTACTCAAAGCAAAATAGGGCCCACCACGTTTTTTTGCATTTATTTCAAAATACTTACAATTATTCCGTTTTTCTGATTAGATATGG
>DWON01007904.1:0-12525 GCA_018251015.1 Phocides pigmalion okeechobee
TGGTTGTCCATGGGCTGCAGTGACCACTTAACATCAGGTGGCCTGCATGCCCGTTTCTTACTCTTTCATAATTAAAATAAAAGTAGTTATATTAAATGTTGATATTTACTTGCAGTTGATGGTCATCTTCTTGGCGTTGGCGATGCTGGTGCTGCAAAGTGCCGCAAAGCCGCAATACCTGGTCAGCAGCTACGGATACTACCCAGCCTACGTGGCTTCTTATGGCGCCGCCCAAGCCTACTCCTATCCTTACGCGTATGCTTACTCATATCCGTTAGCCTATTATTAAAACAAATTGTATCATATACCTACAATAGTGACTCCAGCTCTATAATACCTTGTTTTAAATGAAGATTGGTCAACTAATGTACATAATATAACTATTTAAAAAATGCAGTTAAAACGCATTTATAAATAAATTTCTACTTTATAAATTAAATGGAATGGAAAATATCTATTACTTGTGTACCAATCTATTGTGATATATTTGTAATGTGTTTTATACAGCTGTACAGACATATTTTGAATTTATATGTATTCAAGACACAAATAGTACGTAATTTAAAATGTATATCTCGAAACGCCTAATAAACATTTAATACTGTAAAGCAGAAATAAATATATTCGTGTTAAATCAATTAATGCATTTTCATTCAAGTTCATGACATCTATCAGAATCTGCAATTTAGTTATACCTTATAAAACATCTGATTTACCTTTGTTTCTATTTAATAGTTATGATGCTATTATGTGAATGAAACGTGCTTACAAGTCTGCATTACTCGTATCTATATTTGGTAGATGACATAGTTTCTGATATAACAATGATGGTATGCACAAGGACACATCACTCACCTTGGGTTTCCTGTTCATTTGTATTCAGAGACGATTGATACCTGTTATTGTAATATAGCTCAGACTAATTCTAAGACAGACGACACGCCGTCGAATAACCATTAATCGTCCCTTGAATCATGCTCATTGTGGATTAATGAGGACGACTCATTTAGTTTAATTTAGTTCATTCAATTCTCATCACGTTTTAATAATAGTTGTGTATTGTAATTTTACTAATACACATTTTTATTTTTATGCTAATTAAGTAATCATTTTATCTTTTTGTACCTGTTTAGTAAATTACTTTTAAATTAGTTTAAACACTTGGATTTAAAGTAGTTTAATAACAGTATTGCTACTACGGAGATTGTAGCCCACCTGATGTTACGTGGTCATTGTTTCCCATGGCCATTTGTATCCACCTAGGTTTGTAACGGGATTCCTAAATAAAGTCTTTAATAACCTATAGATGCGTAATAACTTTTGAAGACTAAGATAAAACACATCGAAAACCTGAATCAGTCTTACCAGACCAATTAGACTGGTACATAATAGCGTTACTATACTTGAGCAATGAGAATGCAAAATCTAAAACACTTTTTTTTAATTGTGAAAGAGTAAGAAACGGGCATGCAGGCCAACTGATGTTAAAAGGTCACTGCAGCCCATGGACAACCACGTCCAATCTCAAATAGAACAGAAGTTCTATTTAAAGATGGACGCGGATGCGTTCCTACTCTTGTGGACTAAGATAGTCGCCTCTATTACTTTGATATTGTACATGACTAAAGGCATTTGTATTATTAATAAGACTTAGTTTTTGATAATTTTAAAATATGTTATGAAAAGTCGGTAATATACCTTTGAATCCACAATGATATATTTAAAACTATTATTCGTAATAGTATGTGACAACTGGAGCCAAATGTTTATTAATTATCCACATGCTTCACATACATGGATATTGCCGGCAATATTAAAACTATTGTATCTCCATCACACCAAATAATAACAGGATGGTTAGTTAATTGTTGTTAACATAGTTGTATGGGATCAAAAACAGAAAAAACATAGATCGGCTATTATACCAATGAATAAAGACTACTAAAAAGTGTTGTGGCGTAGATGTAGTGCTACGAAGTATTAGATATAGAACAGAGTTCAACGCGCATTTGCTACAGTCGATCACAATGCTGGTATTTTTATCAAAATGTAATTTAAAAATATAAAAACCATAGATAACTCTCTTATATTAGAAGTAGGTATATATCGCATTTAACACAAATTAAGAAGTAATTTCATAAATAATAACAGTATTCATACTGGATATAATTTATTCGTTATACTATTTATTCTTATTGCAATATTTTAACGATATTTATTGATGACATTGATATTAATATTTTTCCAAGAACTTTTATAAATGCATTTTTAATAAAGAAATTATTAAATTCCTGTAAAAAGAGAAACAGTATCAGAAACAATTATATTCATTCATGTTACCAATGTTTGAGGCACTGTAAAAAGCGTGCGTAAGGTACATTCAGCTAAACCACGATGTTTTGAATATTCTATTCTCAAATAAGTATGGGGAGCCAAGAACAAAAACATTTTAACATGATTCTAACAAAGTTCCTTTTGTACTCACCTTTCTAAACTTCATCTTTTGGTGTTAGCGGTAGGCAGTGCTACGTAATAGTTAGTCATTACGATCGTTGGCTAAAGGTAAGACTCTTTTGCTTGCTTTTCCACGAACCCAAAATACCAGCACTCTTTACTAATCTACTAATGTCAACATTACGCACGCTTTATTTCTACCATATGTCACATACTACGGAAGATTAAAAGCAAATATCGATCGTCTAGATCATTATATATACATATACACTTATTTTTATTTACAGCGTCACCTTTGAGTGTTGTTTTAATAATTAATAAATTGGATTTACCTATAAGCCATAGAAGTAACGAAGCTGGTATAATTTTTGCTGCCACTATTTTAGGTTGTTTTTAATTGTATAAAGTTGTTAGTTTTGTGCACCTATACAGTTTTCTGTTAACGAATTATCAGTTGCCTACAGAACAGACTACTTTTAAGTACGCACAAGCAAAAAACAAAATATAATTAAAAAAAGGTCTTTTATACCAAGTTTTTTTTATCGTTTTATTACATGATATTGGCTACATCTACGAAACAAAATTATTTTAATTATTATTTGTTTTTGTCTATGGCTTATTATTACTACAATATGTGTTCAACAATGAATGAACAACAATAATTTAATTATTTAAATGATTCAAACTATTGCAATTCATTTCGAGTAGGCCACTACTACAACATTTATTACAACGTATTAATGATAATCCTAATCAGTTACTTTTAATTGGATATTTTTCACTTTAGATAATACCAAAAAAATCTTCATTTCTATCACATTAGGCAAAGCAAATCATATGACAACCCTCAGCCTTATATTAAACCGCCTGCAAATTTATATATAACTTTATACAATTTATTTGAAGTAATGATAATTTACTCATAGCAGAATAAAGTCTGTAAATTAGCTATTTAATATAAAATAGTTTTAATTTCTACTAATTACAAAATGTTAACTTAAACATCAATTTTGATACAATAAAATAAAATACAGATTAATACAGAAGGTTTTAAATATTACTATGTCTAAACATTACTACTTTTACTATTAATATACAAGATCCTCTGTCGCTTCGTTTGTGAATAAAAGTTTAACACTCACTTTTAAAACACGACACTGTCACGTCCAGAAACATATTGCGTTCGTTCAATGCGGAGACCCAAAGCTCTATGTATGGCTATGTCGGTCATTTAAACGTATTTATTCTGCTTATCGATTTGAATATTGATAATTTATATGGCTAAAACATATATGGTATAGCGCTAGTTTTCATAATGAGACAAGACGTTCCATATTGTTCTAAAATAAAAGTATACTTTTACTTCAAACATACTATCAATAGTTCATTCTTGTCTTTGTCATTCGTGTTCACAAAATGCATATGTGCCACTATATTTCAACATGAGCCATGTGAACAATCCTGCCTAGAAATCTCTGACATATCCAATTCCTGGATCAAAATGGTGATATATCGAGAATATTAATCCGACGTTACACATTATACAGGATCCTAGTCTTCCATTTCATGGTAGCAAAACAACATTGGCCTTTTCCCGTCATTGTGATCTTTCTATGTATGCCATACCTTGGTAGGAATATTTGTGGTTGAAAGCTATCACATTTTTCAGTGGAGATAATATAGCAGCTTTAAGCCACTTCCAGGTCCGAGTCGTCGGAGTCATCAGTGTAGGCGCGCGGCGTGGGCGGCGCGGGCGGTGCGTGAGCGGCGGGCGAGAGAGCGCGCGAGGCACGGGCGGGCAACAGAGCGCGCCCGCACGCCCTCTCTTCTTGCAGCTTACGCAACCGTTCCTGCTCCTCACGTTTTTGCTTCCGCCATTTAGCTCGCCGGTTCTTGAACCATACCTAATATAACAAAAGAATTAAAAAGAGTACGTTAAAAGTGCTTCAGAGCTCCTTGTTTTGGTTGATTTTGAACTTCAACTATAACAAAAGGATAAAACAGTTTCTCTACTTGAGGCGTTCCCTCTTAATTTTCAGGAGTAGCAACACATCTGTAATCTACTTGAGATAATCGGTAGTACTGTTTCAGTGAGAGCGTGTTACAGATGTTCATGAGCTACGATAATAACAACCAGCTCTTCACACTCAATAGCTACTTCTTTTATATAACAAAGTTTGCAGTTATAATTTACCACACCTTAGTTAAAATAAACCAATGGCGAAAAATAATGCACAAGGAACAGTTATTTTCTATATATTTTATGATTACCTGATTAAATTAGATTAAATAATTAAAAATCTACATTGTATACGTAGTAATAGATTAGCCATTTGTGTTCATTAACTAAAGTACGTATTATTCAAAACTTTAATAGATAAAATAAATATAGCCTCATATGAACTGCTAAAGTACGAAATTAGTCATATACTCGAGTTAAAAATATTTTCATGTCAATTTCGAATAACTAAGTGACAACATAGTTAAAATAACAGAAAATATTAGATACTGGTGTAACCGACACCTTAATGTGTAAATCGCGTAATAAATCGTGTTACTCAGTAATTGGTAGGCATGGTATTTATTTCTTAAGTCATGATCTGTCTTAAACGAGTTACCTGTGTTTTGTCCTACAGTTTAACAAATATTTTATTACCTATGTTCTTTTTATGCTAATTGTTAACCTATTTTTAAGACATGACAAGTATTCATTAATAGGTGCTTATAAACAAATTATTATAATTAATAAGTTAATAAGTATTATTATTTTTTAAGTCATAAAGTAATGAATTGTGTACCTTATAATAGACGAAAAATATGAATAAATAAATTCAGTAATAGAAAATTTTAAATGTCTGTTGCCATCGAATCCAAATCTTAGTGTGTTGTAAAATTAGGTAATAATGAAATCGATTTCATTCCCCCTGAATGCATTACAAGAAAATATTCTCAAAAGATTTTTTAATGACCGTTTATTCGGAAGCCAATACAATTCAATCTGTTGTATACTACCTTCCAATAACAGATTATATTGAAATATCTGCAGACAATTGAAGCGACCCACTTTCTAACAAACAATTACCACGCTACTGAACCGATACCGTTCAAATTGAAAAAAAAACATGTTGTGTGTCAATACGGTGTTGAATTATGAATGATATATCTGGGTGTGGGTAATTCCACTCGACTTCACACGCACAAGTGCTGAGCCCGAGAACTGGAACTGCGGGTGGTCGCATCATTGTGTCCTTTCGGTGGTCACAACACTGGCGGTGCCTTTGTGACCACGCATCTTTCATGACATATGCCTAACTGTTGGGATTATTAATCGATGATTATTTTACAAACGTGTTAGTATATAGGTACACGTACAATAAATTACATCAGAAGTTCACTAACATAAATCACAAGTAACTAACACAAATCTAAAAAGTAGGCCTGTCGAATATAATTCATAGTTTTAAATATTTTATGCCTTTTGATTTAGGTGTCACTGTGTATAATACGCGTTAATGTACCTAATATCGGTTCGGTATTGGTATGTACCTGATATCGATGGCATGATAACAAAAACGTACCCTTAAATGATATCATCCAAAGTGTGAATGGAATGAGGGCTTTAAAATTAAGTTGTTAAGGATACCGCCATTGTTGGAGTTAATTGCATTACAAGTGGCGGCCGGTAGCACGACAAAAGCCCTATTAACTTTCGGGAAATGAGTGACAGGCTTTTCGCACTGGGCCGCCGCTCGTCCATTTGGCGCCACTCGAGCGGGAAATATGGCCGCTGCCACCGCCAGACCCTAAGGCGACTCCTTACTCCCGCTCGCTAACTCGCTATCTACACCTTTGTCGACGCCCGCAACGAGATTAGAACCATGCTCTTTTGTTCGCTTCACATTGTGTTTGGCTTAACTCTGTTATTGTTTTATTGTTATGCCAAACTTGCACTTACAACAAATTCTTTGCTTATTAATAAATTCTAACTTTACACGATCAATCCCATATTATGTTTAAACCTATAGAACATATGTAGGTAATACAAAAATATTTTAAATACAAAGGCTATCTAAATATACAATTAATATATGTACGATTAGTATTAAAAGTTACCGATTTGGATGATAAAGATAGATAACAATTTTACCATATATGTGATAATATTCGTATACAAAACAGTGCGCAGTACCTAGCGCTTGCGTTATTATCCGCTTCTTAAAGTTCGTTGAAAATATCAAAGTAACGTAAAATACTTTTTGTAAGTAAAAGGTAACTTATTTATATAAACACGTTTTCTATTGTGAAAAGAATATGTAGTAAACGAACAATCAGGCCACCTGATGTTAAGTAAGTAGTCGCTGCAGTCCATGAACATCCATATACAACCTCAGAAAGGTCTGAAATCTGAAGTCACATCTGATATAGATACGTTGTATGTTTGAGAATAAGATGATCGCCTCAATTCTCAGTGTAGTCGGCATGGCATAAGCCATTTTCGAACCTATATAAAATATGAAAAGCTCTTCGCCAAATCCACTCCAACTGCATTACCCTAGAGGTCTAAACTCAAAAGCCTTTTGCGGTAGTACCAAGTGATATCTTTCCTTCATTAATCACACCACCCTACAGCATAAGTAGTGCTGAAAATGATTTATAGGTATAACAAGTTGGACCAGTAATTACATTGATTATTTCATTTTACATGTTGCAAATTTTCTAACAACTAATAACAAAATCACAGTTTACTGATTTCAATTGTAATCCTTCATAGTTCCCCGTGCAGTTTATTAACTATAATGCGCTCCATTGTTTTATGGGCAAAGTGCGGGAATTACGAAACTCTATTGTGAGCACCGTACTGTTCCAGCACACATTTATAATTCCACAGCTCATAGCGGCTGTAGTATCAAAGACAAACGGGAACACTGCGTTACAGAGAAGCTAAAGCCTATTGTAAAGCGTAGTTTATTTATCATTTAATTCTACAAGTTTTAATCATACTGCGAAGCGGAAATTATTTTCCAAACCGCTTTGGAGAGTTATAGATGAACATTAAATATTTTTTATCGTAATTAACGTAATTTGTGCAAGACATCATTTCAGTCTTGTTACGGCAATAGTGGATACTGACGTAAAAGTATGCAAATTGCATATTATAATAAATTATACCTACACACAGCCTTTGAACAATCACGATTTATAAAACGTTATTTGAAATTATATATTCTAAATTATCTTCTACATGAACTGACAATACAATAGGTAACTATGGGCTTTTGAAACTATATCATAGATAAACATATCTTGAGTATATTAAAATGACTTCTCATTTATGATGAAACTATGATATTCATAATATTTTATTACAATTATTTCTTTTTGACACCAAAAAATATTATTTCGTTTAACCTACTAATTACCCTTTGGATATTATTTGTTGGAGCAGCATGAAAAACTATTATTCTTAATGTAACCAGCAGTAATGATATGTAAACTACCAATTACAAGTAGATTTAGTGATTCTACGCTCTCCAACTTAATTCCCAAAAATAGCTACAAATCGTGAACGGATTTCCCGAATGATTTCTGTTCTATATTTTATTTTGTTATAAAATATTTACATACTGTTAATGAAAGTCATAATATAAAATTAGTTCATCGGGTTTATGCACTCTATTGGCTAAGGTTACCCAGGAGAAAAAAGCGGCAGAAAAAAAACTTGGAATTCCTTTTAAACCTGTCATTAACTTAATACATTGATCATTGATACAACATATGTAAATATATGTAGATTATAATGCGAACCGTTTCAATTTAGTTGCATTAATTGTTTCTATTGATGATCCAGGATGGCAATATTCACTTAAAATTTAATAGAGAGCAACACGTTTGCTACTTCCTTGATTTAAAAATAAATAATTTTAATACGTATTTTACTAAAGCATCTACTTAATTTGTATTAATTTAAGAACACTTTATTGATTTCGTTTGTTATCAGGATACGTACACACTATTGAGCATTTGAGTTAATAATTTGGTTTTGAAATTAGGTACTTTATTCTCACAATAATAAAACATTAAGGCGTATTGTATAAACTATCCTAACTTTAATATTTTAAATGCGAAAGTGAGTTTTTTTGGTTCGTTATACTTTTAGAGAGATAGCTTGACATGTGGATAAGAATGTAATCTACTTAATTGTTGAAAGTCATCCCCAAACAAAGGCTTGAATGAACTAGAGTGTGAAAGATTGTATGAAATCAGATTTATCGTTATCGGATAGTCATGTTCTAGCGTGGTGACATTGTACAAGAAAAAAGGAAGAAAGATTCTTTACTATTTATTCCTACAACATTATGTTTCTTTAGGTAGGGTTAAAGCTTTACTTATTGGAAGTAGGTACTTTTACTGATATTTTTATTAAAAAAATATATTTCGTACACAATAATCAAAACCCATAAACTGTAATATCAGTTTTCAATGCTTTTTGACTGATAAATAGGTAGTGTTAAAAAGAATAAATAACACCACATTTATTTTCGAACACGCCAACGAAGTCACTTGCACTGCTAGTATGTCTATAACAAAAAAAAACTACTTCATGAGATATAAATTTACAAATTTCATCGCATTCTTCCTACATTGGCGAAAAAAATTAAAAAAACAGATTAAGCTTATTGGAGAGACACGTGCTATGTTAATAATGCGAAGTACTCGTAATGTAATATTTCTTTTTTTTTAATTACATTATATATTTATATAGCATATTACACAGATTGGATCCTTCATAAAACTGTATTCATACTTTTAGTATTGGTTTTTGATTTGATTTACTAATGTTGTTTGGGAAGACATGCAGATGATACGGGGCGGGGCCGACGGCCCCCGGCTGTTCGTACCACGCCTCGACGCCTGTTCCCGGAAACTCTATTACCTACATTACTCTACGTATGTTCAACATAAGGATTAAATTCATAGTCCATTGTAATAATAATCCTCGATTTAGAACTACACATGACAATTATTTCACATGACTAATTCATTACATAATATAACATGTATGCAGAGAGAATGCCTGGATAAGTTAACAGAAATTAACAGTAATAGTACGTGGTTATGCAATTTAATCGATAATAAAACAAATATTAACAGTAAATCTACATCCAGGTTATAGTTTTCTAAAAATGGTAAATATATAGTTTTCAAATGAGTTTGGAATCTCAAGGTATTATCATTCACCGCTGTGTTTCTTAGTAATTGATAACCTACTTCTATTTAGTAACATGATCTAAGCTCAGAGAGGTACCTAACTACAGTAAGTAGGTAGGTATATCATTCCGGCTATTCATATAGGTAGGGGGTGCGGGGTTCGAATCTTTGGTTTCGAAAGTGTTTCAATCCTTACATGACCAGTGCAGCGGACTTTAAGACCTGTATACGGTAGTTGGACGTTAATGGGTTACTGAAGAATGTAAGTATATTGAAATTCAAGTACTCTGGACTTAATACCAAAGCGATATTGAGCGATTTGACCACGGCGTGAGTCGGCGTGTGAACATCGGCGGATCGGCGATGGGGGCGCGCGCGAGGCGGCGGCGAACCGAGCCCAAACTTATTGTAATAATGTTGTTAGAACAAACACACCACTCCCTCCGCTTGTTTGAGATTACAATTACGGTTTTAGCGAACTGATTTATTAATGGACCGCCTGATCCGCCTCTGATACTTTAATGTCGATTTAATTTACATTCGGCAATATGTTTTTAGCTGTTTTACAATGATTTTGATGCATGTTATTATTAAAATGATAAGTATGATTTTAATTAAGTATTTTGGATGTTTATTTCAGTGTAATCATTTTTGGCCATCAATACTATGTTGTTTAGTATAAAACAGTACCTTGTGCATCTATCTAACAGAATCTTATCCAAAGATAAGGCCAATATAAACAACAATATAACTTTAAGTCAATTGAAGATTTCATTATAGGTACAAACAAGGAGTCGGTTATAAGTTTTAAATTTCTTGTTTGTGGACCAGTTCGAATGAATAAACATTCGACCTGGTCCACAAGCAAAATCATAGCCAAATCTAAATATCATTGTGTGCCATTGCGTGGGTAAACTCACGTAACCTCATTTTAGACTCATAAAACCTAAAAATTTGCTTATTTTATCTGACGCTACATTAAATTTATAAGGTATTTCCCAGATCGCCCTGATTTTGAAAATACCCCACTTTTACCCAATTTAATAATAATTATATCGATGAAGACTAACTAGATAGGTATGTACGAGAATGCCAATCTTATTTTTGTACGTTAAAAACTAATTCAATTTACTATTTTTCTTAAAATATAACCAATTAAAATCTATAAAGTTGAAACTGTACATTCATTATATTGTACAGAATTACAAAGCGTAAACTTAATTACTAACGGTCGCTCAAAGAGGAGATCTCTAATACTCGTCAAGTCGCATGAAATCCCTCGCACCTGTCGCGTTCCGACTCCCCATTAGCGGCAAATGCATTAGTCAATATTAAAAGATGCCATCCGCGAGAATAATTCCACAAAGGGCACTTCAAATCACACCCATCTCCTATAGTTAAATGTCAAAACATTACTCCTCTCTGCGTCCGGAGGCTGAAAAAGTATCCCCTAGTAGCTGTCATTTCGTATCAATTACCGCACGCAAACACCCGTGTCCGCCTCTTCTCACTGCCATAAAGTCCTAACTGCACACAATGCGTTATTCGAATTGAAATTCAATTGTCAAAAGATTGCTTTAATAGTACCTCGACTTCGCAGTTAATCGAAAAAAGTCCTTTATTGTGCCGGTCTCAGGACATTACAAAGCCTAAAACGATATGGACAAGCCTCAAATTCGTTTAACTTCACCCCACATCGGGGGCCCCGGAGGGTCCTTCAGCAAACATCGTGCACCCCTAAACGTTATACTTTGAAAACAATAATTTGTATTGCGTATCGAACGCGTCTATAAATAATAGAGTGATACTTCACCGGGTGATGTGGGCTGGATCGTGATATCGCTCATTTGAAATAATAATGGACGTAGAAAAATAAACTCAAACATAACCAAACTCGAGAATAGAATAAATTTTAACGAGTACGAAGTTAAATTAACGCTTATTAACGATTAGAATCCGGATTATGGTTATTGGTTCAATGAGGTTCAATCTCCTTGGTATTTCCTAAATTTAATGCCACAATAACAAACATTCGCTTTTTTTCATTAATTATAAGAATTAATGTAATAATAATGGATTTCAGTCTTGAATACGAGACGAGTACCTATCTATTACAATACATTTTTAAAAGTCATGACTATTCATATCATTAGTATTTTGCCCTTGTAGTCTACCATTTAAGTTAAATGGTCCAATGATGAAATCTTATCGTTTAACATATGTGTGTCAACTTGAGTCAAGAGCTAATTGAGATAGTCGAGTCAAATCACGACTCGTATATTAAGTCTATAAGTGACTTGAATATGTAAGTAAGTACACGGTGTTTTGCCTGGTTATCGAAGGCGTTAATGAAATGGATTGATGAATATCATGGATTCCGATTAATTATTATTACGAATAATTTGATTACGGAAAATACTTAACATTTTTATACACCTATATTTAATCATATTACAGTAAACGCTGCTTCGTTTATACTTCATTGAGAACTTATGACTTAGTCTTGACTTCTCTTTGAGAAACCTCGAGCCTCAATAATAATCATCATCATCAGCCTTCAGATCTTCAGCTTGATCACTTAGTCTTGATCAGATCATAAATAATAGCAAATCCATATAATCGTTAATTAATTAACGGTTAATTAATCAATGATTAATCCGTCAATACATTTGCTGAAGCTGAAGTATTTGCTATTTCGGAAGCGTTATCATACGTTTATTTCATTATGATTGATTCCATCAGTTCACTCGAACACTTGACTCAGTATGCCTTTACAGTTCAAAAAGCCGTAAAGCATTACTTGTGTTTCGGTTGGAGAGGTGCGGTTGCCGGCTACACTTTGAAGTGAGGCGACCATCTTAG
>DWON01007905.1:0-12525 GCA_018251015.1 Phocides pigmalion okeechobee
GAACGTTATGTAGAGGTTTTGAGTTGACAAAATTCGTTAATTAGAGGTATTTACACTTTTTTGATAGTTGAAAATTCATTATAAAAAGGCTGTTCGTAAAAAAATTCATAATGTAAAGGTATATTTTACATTAATTGTTATGGCCAATTCAAGAGGATTTCGAAAAATTTGTTAAATCGAGGAATTCGTTATGTTGAGGTTCGTTATATTAAGGTTGCACTGTATCATGTTATTTTTCGATGTCATAATTAAATATTGTATTGCGGTGTGACAATATTATTTTGTCATGAATTATGTAAGTAATAAAATAATTACATTTATGTAATTCGTTAAAATGAAGTGAATACATTAAATACTTTGTGATTATTTTTTATGATAATATTATGATGATTTCTGAGAGAAGAGAGAAGGCAGCATTTAACAAAATACATACATAATGTACATATATAAATAACGAAAAATGAAAATGAAACCGCAAATTAAGACGATATTTTAGTGACGTGTAAAAAAAATTATATTAAGATGAAGTTTTATAAGTGAGGATAATGGTCCAAAGGTTTTGGTAAAATCTCTATATACCCTTACTTTTTGGGGTGAAACCCACTTTTACGTGGGTACTCGGAAATCTTTTTCCAAGTCGATGTTTTTTACTAGAAATCGCGCGTTCAAGTAATCGGTAATCTGTAGTTGACAGTAACAAAGGTGGGAGAACTATAGTTCGAATGGGGAGGTCATAATCCACCGTCAAGCAATACTTGTGTTTCGGTTGGAGACGTGCGGTTGCCGGCTACACTTTGAAGCGACCATCTTACTCCTCAGGAGTAGCAAGTTATCTACGTTTGACTTCAGATAGGATTTAGGTCGTGTTTGTGGTGATGTCTGGGCGACGACTACTTAACATCAGGTAGTTTGCATGCTCGTTTGCTACTCTTCATACATTAAAAACAAAAATAGTGGACTTAAAAATATCGCGAATGTTCCGTAACATATTTCAACAGTCTACTCATTCCGTATGGTTTAAAGTAGGTACCTACGTAAATAACAATACATGAATGTTTCATCCTTGTTTTCACAACAAAATTTAGTTTTCACGAGTTTATTGTTTTAGATATGCAGTATTATTTAAGAATATACTTGTGTTCGAGAAAACAATTTAACAACAGAAACGAGTAAACAATATATAAAAATAGCAAAAACCAATTCTTGCGATTTGTGTAAAGTGGTTGCCAGTGGTTCATGTACGGTTTCATCTTTATCCTCAGGGGTTCATCTGTGATAGGATCCAAGTAGGACTTTCACAATTGGTAGAACTATACTCAAAATGGGAAGATACCATCGTTGCCCTCATAATCCGACATAAAATAATTACATTTCGTCGGAGAAATGTGGTTACCAATTAAACTTATGAGCGCGGCGATCATCTCTGACTGCAAAGTTCATTTAAAATCAAGTGGTCTTCGCGCTCGTTTGCTACTCTTTCAAAATCTTTTATATAGAGTTGAGTACAAATGAGTGTGGACGGTACTGTCCATTAAAGATCAGATTGATTGCGTGCTGAGTACATTCTTTTTACATGTAAAATCAAAAAATTTAATGTAAGTTCCTAACAAGAAAGTACAGATTATAGCATAACAGAATGAGGAATAAAAAATATGTCACGTGGTCTAGTGTTAGAACAGTCGATCGGTGGCCAGTATTTGTAATAGTCTATTCGACTAATTAAAACGAACCTGTCGTACGACAATCACCATACAAATGAGATGAAGCAACATTTGATAACCTATTTTTACTATGTAGGATTTTTATTCGGAACAGTTTCGCCCGCCACCGCAGTTTCTCCGTGACCACAAGCCATGCAACTGGTCCGAAATATCGGCAATTAAAACTCGTTAATCGTGAGTACCCGGTGCATAGTAAAAATGTATAAATTCCGCGATAATATTAGTTTAATAGTTTAATAGAAAAGCTTGAAATCGTTTACCTTTAGAAATAATTATCATCCGTTATATCTGCTGAGTATAGATATTGTTATGATCCAGTAGCAATTAAAATAATTAATTAATTTGTAATTTTTAAAGGTGAGGGAACTAAACTAAACCAAACTTTGATCGGGGAGGTACCATCGCTGCCCTCATAATGCGCCGTAAAGCATTACTTGTGTTTCGGTTGGAAAGGTGCGGTTGCCGGCTACACTTCGAAGCGAGACGACCATCTTAGTCCTCAGGAGTAGCAACGTATCTACGTTCGAGCTGAGATAGGATTTCGGTCGTGTTTGTGGTTATAGGTACGTGGATGTTTATTGGCTGCGACTACTTAATATAAGGTGGTTTTCACGCTAATTTTCTACTTACTTTCCTCACATAAAATAATGTGCAATAACACATATAAATTAAAATTAATTTCTAGAGCGGCAAATGAATTTGTCCGCTTCATGGACATTCCATCTCATAAAATTCATCTCTCAAACTCAAAGAGGACTGAAGTCGTTTGAGGTCGCATGTAGATTCGATACGTCTTTTGAGGATAAAAACATATAGTTAAAGTCCTTTAATTATAAATGTTACAAGTTTTTTTGAAAGATTGAATTACGCTATACGATTTTGAACTAATATCATCGTGTAATTTATACATTTATTTATTATGTTTCTATGTGGGAAGAGTAAAAACGTGCACGCATGCCTCTTGATGTTAAGTATGAACTTTTTCGTAGATGCGTTGCTGGTGTTGATGACCAAGATAGTTACCTCGTTTCGGAGTGTTCGTGTTCTAAGTGTTATATTTACAAACGAGGCGACCATCTCACTCTTCGGGAATAGTAATGCATTTAAATGCTACTTAAAACAGGACTTTTGCTCTGTTTAAGTTTGGATTTCGGTGTCCAATGGCTACTTAACATCAGATGGTCTGCACGTTCATTTGCTTAGTCAGTTAAAAAAGTAGGTAAGTAGCAAAGGAGGATACTGTATTAAGGTATAATTATTTAAGGGAGTCTAAAATAATGCAAAATAATTTTAACTCCAGTTCTGATACTATAAATTCGCACCATTACCACAGCGGAACTGAACAGAACAAAAGCGGGGCGAGATTTTCGATTACTCTTTTTAATCACCCTTCTGTGTTTTGATAGTGACTTTCCCAGAAATCTATTTCAAAACTGGCAACTCCATTTACAATCTGCGAACAGAATTTTACAGCGCTCGTTAATACGTGACGCGTAAGAATTATTTATGATGTGACTGTTAAATAATTATAGAAGTTATTGAAAGGATTTTCGATAGATTGGAGAATCATAGCTTGACAGGGAAGGTACAACCGACTGTCCCTAAGCGTAAATTCTTTTGTTTCTGTTAAAGAGGTTTGGTTATAGAGTATATGGGCGTGAAAGTAATATAAACACACACGTTCACGCACATACACACACACACTGACGAACTAACAACTATTTTAAACTGAATTAATAAGTCAATAAGCTATTAAATTGTCAAAACTGTTGATATTTCAGTCATCATCATCACCAGGGGATGTCCCAGCCTCTTTGGGCGGGGGAATACGGGCCTCGGGGCCCAGGCCTGAATTCGGGGTTACACCCCGGCTTAACTATGATAGCCCTCGACCACTATTAAGTGGGGGAGTAACAGATTGTAAATCCTTACAAGTTATTGTACTTACCTTAAAGTGATGTTAGGGCCTGGCGTCTTGTAAGACAGGTCAAGTTACCTCAAGCACCAACACCATTTCCATGAGGTTACAAATATATTTGTTTATATGTATTACCTTTTGTACATTGGTAAGAAGTGATATCAGGTGAGCATTCCTGTTTACAATAGAAGTACTATTACAAAAAAATACAGCATCCGGTTACTGGTAAAAATATGGTTATTAAATCACTGAGAACTCTATAACGAGTGTGTTTGATGGCTGACTGTAAACAGAAAGATTTTACAACCGCTATTACAGGCGGATGAACGGAGCGGGAAGTAATCTACATTACGGCGTGCTGGATTATTCGTGTTTCTTGTTTGTCTTAGTTACGATGTAATCATTACTACATTCAGGGATAATAATTCAATTAAATGTATAAAAGTATGAAAATTTTTCGTCAAAGTTTCCTTATAACGTTATCACGATAAATGATCGGTCGTAAAAAAATTTTAGAGCCAGTAGAACATACAAAGGGAAACTACGTCCCTCCGCAATTAAATCAAAGATTCGGTCCTCACTTATAAGTCTAGTCATAGGCTAGTCAGACGTATGGGAGTAAATAAATTCTAACGTCATATCTCACATCGGTTGATTCATACATTTCGTGTAACACGTCCCAAAATAGACCCAGAAATAAACTATTTCAAACTGATATTTTCGACCTAGTATTATTATTGATCAGACACTTCTCTACACAGATATCGTCTTGCAAAAGGGAACATGCCTTTTAAAAAACCTAAATACTACTACTGTTATTTAGTATTGCTAAAGAGGTCCTAAAGGCAGAAATAAGATGATTCCTTATTACAAATAGCGGAAAATAACACTTATGTACCAATGTGCACCTATATCTCTTTGCCAATTATTAGAAGTCGTGAGTTAAGGATATTTTTTAGAATTAGGGTAGAAAATTAGCGTGTAGGCCACCTGGTGTTAAACTAACCTAATATGGTATTCTTAATATATATTGAAGCCCATGGAAGCACCTACATCAAACCTGGATCAGGACTGAAGTCCTATTTAATATCCCAAGCGAATGCTGTGCTATCCCCACACAAAAGTGGTCGTCTCGTACGTAAGAGTAGACGGCAACCACACCTTTTCACGTACCATTCCAGATATGGTAGAAACTGTTGTTTTTCTTATGCTTTTTTCGGACCGTCGACTTAATTTACATAACTTAATTCACCTAGGTATTAAGTAGACTAATTAGTCGACTTAGTTCTGTAACCTGTATTTCATTAAACTTAAACTGGGAAGGTTTTAAAAAATAGGCTCATATTTCATTACTTAAATTCTAATTCTTTACCTTTTCTCGAATGCTACAAAAACATTTTATTAAAACAAAGTTATTCCCAAAATATACTTTTATTTCGATTTGGTTTACAGATAAAACCTTTGATAACAATTTATATGAACTCGACAAACACACCAGAAAAACTCGCAACACACAAACATACAACTAGACACTAATATTTTATAATCTAATAGCAATATTTTTTTTACAATATAGAGTCCTACATTGGTCACAATTACATAAAATTAAAGGATTAAAAACAAATGAACACAAAAAAGGTTAAAAAATAATAACCATTATAGTTTAAATCTCAATCTCAACTCAACACTAAGATTTGTGGGGCACCTTTAAAATTGATGCTAGATATACATATAAAGACAAGTACACAGGCCCAGATCCGAAAAAAAAACTCAAATCAATTCCAAGATTCAAATCTGGAACCATGTATATCACGGATATAATGACCGCTGCTTCTTAATTTCAAGATTAAAATTCCATTTGTCGTCAGTGTTGCCATCACTACAATTCTTTATTTCCCACAATTGGCTACGGGTGTACTACATACTGTTACCATGCGAATTTGGTTCAAATTCAAATTAGTGACCAACCCGTCTTATACTTTCATACTGCCTAGGGCTTCAGAGTTTCAAAGTTTGTTATTTACCAGTGACAATCGGCCGGATGTATAACGTTCCTTCCGGAGCAGGAAAGTAAGTAAAACTTTAGCTACTAGCAGTCAACCATCGAACTCGTGACCGCGTTAAATGTAGCATAACTTTATCGATCGTTTACAAGCCACTCAAGTGCAGCTTCTAGTATAGACTTATTAAGCATTACCATTTCCCACTAGCTTTATGGTCACGTTAACTATTCCTGGACACAAATAGTTAACGTCAAAGAGCATTATTATTTTTTGTTAATACACAAAAAACCGATGAAAGAAAATCTTATGAAGAAAAAACGTCGTTCATATGAATATGCAATGTACAAAAATAATCTATTTGAAGTCATAACTCATTCGCTAATGGAAAACATCAGATTTTTATTGCTACTCTCTGAAATAGATTGATGCAGACGAATTAAATTTGAAATTGAAATCAATAATGTATATTGAACTAATACAAACATGATCTATGTTTAATAAATAATTAGTAATGTTCACGTCCGTACACCCACTGCAATATCCAATTTACGTAATGAATAATCGTTTTATAGGAAACGTATAAAAGTGTTGCATTGTAATATTATTACTCATTAAAAGCGTCATTTGTGTCAACAGCTAATTTTCATATTACATTAGTATTGTCAATCCTCTCCATAAGGAGTTAAGTCTATTCTAGAAATTCTGTAACCCCTAAATTCACATTAACTTTTCGAAGAGTCATGTTATAAAATTCTCTTGGTATAAACGTAATATCTATATCAAGAATTCTGATTAGATACACTCCAATCAGTAAAGTGCCGTATATCATTTCTTCCCGAGCAAATCGTCTAGTAAATCCTGATTGCTCATATTAACATCTCCTAATAAATCGGTCCTTGACTCAACGCGCGAATTTCTTCTACCTGATACTGACCTTTTCCTCGCTATCGGCGCCGCTTCTGTAAACACTTGATCAGTTAACATCTTGAAATTATTATTTAGCTCATTCAAAGCCTCTGTAGGTATCTCGCTTTTAGTGTTCAACAGTTCGTTAAATCTATCTACAGCTTGTAATTGCTGAACCAATTTATCTCCGTCGCATTTCGACTGACTAAACTGTCTAACATGCCCGTCAATAACTTTGCTACTCCTTTCTATATCGACGATGATATCTTTACAGTATTTATCAATGGGCCTCCCAGATGACTTTCTTTCAATGACAGTATTCTCACGTTTGAGTTTGGCTTTGTCGTCATCACTAGTTGTATAGCCATTAATGGGACTTGATTCTTGAGTTGAAGTGTCATCATAGAAAGATACGTTAGAACTTCTTCCCCTACCTCTAGATTTGGGTCTCTCGATTTCTATACTTTCTTCTATCTGCTCTTCAATTGACTCTTCCGTTGATCGTCTTCTCAAAGCACTGGTTTTCCGTGAAGGCGGATCCTCGTTATTTATAATTTTTTTTAATAAATCGGCTTTCAAAACCTCAATTTTCTTTTGCACTTCATCGGGGGATGAATTTTTAAAGTCAATTTCGTCATCCGCGATTGCTAAGTCAGCCATTCCGTCTTGAACAGTCTTTGCTAATTCAATAATTTCTTCGGAACCTTTAGAGCTTTTTCGTGTAGGATTTGGAGTTGATCTGGTGCTAGTGGAATTTGTGCGGCTTCTTATATAGCGTGAACGCGGTTCAGTGGAAGAGCTAGTATCTTCTTCATGCGACAAAGCACTGCTTAAATTACGCGAACTTTCGCAAAGCTTTGCTAGAATAGTTTGATCCATTTGAACATGCTGCAAGCAAAATATTAAGTAAATAAATTAAATACAATATGTCAAGTTGATTAGATTTTATTAAATCTTAATAGTGTTGATTCCTTGATGTGAAAAGTAAAATAGAACCTACATTCACCCTTTCTTCATTCCCTCGTATGTTCATTTCTTTGCTTGTCTTGCTGAAAGGTCGTGTCAAATTTGTATTGGACATAGTTTTTGTAGGCGACTTCAAATTTCGACTCGCTGCTGTACTAAGCATTTTTTCCTTCATCTAAAATTAGTTTTAATATCTTTTATTCATTAAAATAATAATAAATTACAATATTTTAGTTTCCATTTTTAACATCTACCAAAAAATACATTAAGACATACATTATGTTGATTTTTTTACGTAAAAATTAAGTATTTATTCAGTTCCAATCGATCATTTGTATCATTGGTATTGTTATTGTTATTGGTATATTATTGTTGGTAATTGTTGTTATTGTTAAAACACATAGGTAAAAAAGAAAATAAATATTGATTTTGGCTTATTTTCAACCTGTTTTTCTATATAAGCCCTGAATATAAAACCGATTACAAACCTCTATAATAGTTGAAAGTTTATCCGCGTTACTGATCGCCAAATCTAAATCATGCCTCGTGTCTTTGTGTTTATTAATCTCATTCTGAAGCTGATGTTTGAAATTCTTCGCTTCGAGCGCGATGCGGCGTTGCAGCATGCTGATCGTTTCATTCTGCTGCTGAACCTTGGCACTCAGATCGGACACTTGCATTTGGAGTTTTTCTCTCTCTAGAAGGTTTCTGGAAATGGTATTTGGTTTTTTTTTAAGAAATTAAAGCATTAAATAACACAGCATGGTAAAGAGTTTCTGTCGTTCATAGATATCTGTAAGCGTTTATAAATTTACCTCTGTATAATTAGATATTTAATCGTGTTCTTACTTTATTTATTACTAGTTAATACGCGCAACTTTTTATCACGTGGATACGTCACTTGGTTCACCTTCAATTTTCCATAGGGGTTTTCCATATTTTGTAACATTAAAAAATCCTCATATACCCGTAACTTTTAAATACACTACTTTTTGACACAAAATCTAATAACTATTGTGATGAGCTCTAAAGCGTTAATAAGTGACCCTAATATCATATATATTGCGTGTACAAGTAGCAACAATTTTATTATTTGTATAGATAGATAAATATAGATTCTATTAAAACCATCATGGCTGAAATAAAGGCAAAGGTTTATAGGAACAAAATGATTTCTGAAGATCATAAAATGATGAATACCTATTTAATGACAGGTGCAAACTTTGATTTTGTTAAGTTTCATAACTGTCTATTACCGTTTAAATTTTATTCTTCTTGTGGTTTTTTCTATTATTTGTCTCGCCTACACTTACCTATCCTTACTCAAGTCCAACAAATGCTGATGTTCGTCTTTTAACTGCTGGTATTGCATGTCTCGTTCTTTCAGTTTTTGCGAGACCTCCTTAAACTGCTGTTTCAGTTGCTTATACTTCTGTTGCTGTATCCTCATCTCCTCATTATGAGAGTTCAGGACTGTAGGAAGTTCTGCGTTCGAATTCTCATATCTGAAAAAGCAAGATAATTATAAACATAGATATTTTAAAGGTGGGAGAACTTGTAGTTCGACTGGGGTGGTACCACCGCCGTCCTAATAATCCGCCGTAAAGTATTACTTGTGTTTCGGTTGCAGAGGTGCGTTTGTCGGCTACACTTTGAAGTGAGGCGACCATCTTAGTCCTAAGAGTAGGAAAGTATCTATGTTCGGGCTCAGATAGGATTTCAATCGTGTTTGTGGTCGTACGTAGAAATCTATGGACTGCAACTACTTAATATCAGGTTTACATGCTCGTTTGCCTTTATTTAGAATTAGCTGTTACCCACGACTTTATCGTCACTGTTTATTAAATCAACTCCACTCCGCTGTTTGATAAAGACCTAAGTGTATAAATGTATAAATATCGAAATCTTCCAACCAGATCTTGCGTGATACACGCTAATACGGCAGACCTCTATCATTTTATTTGTACAGATAACATCTTCATGACCAACTAAGCAATTAAAATATGTCATCGCACTTGGGTTGCCTCTATCTAATTCAAAATCACCTGCTGCCCGCACCTTTACGTGAGTTTTAATTTGCGTGTTCCTCCTTTTTAACAGCAAAAGTCCTTACATACACCCGTAAGTTTTAAATCGACATAACATTGAAACGAAAAGAACACTAAATGTTAAATGAACCTTACTGCATTCTTTAATGTTTTAATGTTAGAAGATTTCAAACTACTTTTAGTATAATGCAGATATAAAATTACAAAGTTGAAGTTTCCAAACTAAATCCACTTTCCATCTGTTGAATTCACTTTATAACGTCATTAAACTTGAGTTCCATTTGAAACTTTGGTTAACAGCGATGCTCAACGTGTGTAGAGCTTGAAGTCACCGCTTGAACATCTAACAAGTTGAGGTTAAGTAATACGATTACATAAATAACTTTAATCTATGTAGAACATGGATCAACTATTTGCTACGTAATGGAATCTTTGAAACTAACTAATTTTAAAGTTGAAACTATTATAAGTGATAGAAACAAAATTTATATGTGTGTTAACTAACTGTTCTAAGTTTCGTTGTAACTACTGATCGGATACACAGATTTAGATAATTTATACATCGTTTGATTAGTCTTGACAGCTCAATTCGCTAGATATTAAAAATTTAAAAAACCGCACGCCCCTATATTCCACAAACATCCGAAAACAGACTAAAATTCGAATAACTATTGTTTTGAGTCCTAATTATGATAGTAGAGACGGTGATCATTTACAATTTATTATTTGCATAAATAACCTATATTTCTATATATATTGTAACATAAAATGTCTTATCTTTCAGACAGTAAATGTCTTACCTTTATTACATAATATGTGTAAATAAAATATTTGTACAAACGTACCTCTGTAAAGCAATTTCTTGCTTCTTCTGCAAAGCTCTGAGTACTTTATTTTCATTGCTCAATTCCTAAAAATGTAACGATTAACAAATTTATGATAATATTACAAAATTTTGCAATCATTAAGTTTCTATTTTCAAAATCACAAATTACCGTTTATATGGTTTTAATCGCCGGGAAAAGGGATCGGCGTGTAGAGCATTTGATGATCAATGACCACTGCAACCTATTCTTGAGAGTTAATTATAGAAGTATGTTTTAAAGAGTCCTATGTATTTCGAAAAATCCCAGAAAGTAGTCCATTCCTTGCTACTTTGGAAACAAAATTAGAAGGCCTCGATCAAGTGTATCACGCTTCTCTCAGCCCTTCAAACTAAACCTTGAAACTTAATAAACATCATAAGTCAGAGAAATAAGGTAGCATTGTAATTGAAGTAGAGAGTTGAACAATTATACCTTTGGAAAGTACCTGGTCCTTGTCACGTGACAAAAGAAAGGTCGTCTTACCTGTAGATGGTAATGCGCATCTGCCAGTTGATTCTGCAGTTGTTTAACCCTGTGTGTCTTCGCCGAGAGGACACGTTGCGTCACGTATCTGTCGCCGTTGCGTCCGAGGGAGTGATTCGACATGTCCACTGCCAGTGGGTTCAGCCGCTTGCGTTTGTGCAACAAATTGAGCCGGGAGTTGCTGCTGTAGACACTCTCTAGTGAATTCCTGGAATTAGATAAGTTACAACACTACTGTGTATTGCCGGCGCAATGCGCTTGCGGCCCATACACAACTGTGCAGTCCGTATAAATTTGTATGGATTACGCGCAAACAAAAATGGTGTGATTACGTCTGTGTATTCGTATATAATACACAGAGGCTAAAAAATAGAATATTTTTGTGAATTGTCGGTGCATCTTCGGTCTAAAGAAATAAGCTGCAGTTACATCCCGCCTCCTGCAACGCTAACCCGATCTAATATTTGAGTGCCGGAGTCAGTGTTAACAGTTTGTATTCGTTCTAAAAGTTCCAAACGAACCTTCAGACAGTGTAATGTTTCCCTGCAGCCCATAAACATCTACGTCCAAACTCAAACAAGGTTACTCTGCCTGGCATGGTGCGTGTATACGTTGAAAGACTGTGATTGTCACCTCACTCACTTGTCACCAGCAACTGCACCTCTCCAACCGAAACAGCTGCTTTACGACGGATCATGAAGGCAGCGGTGGTACTTCCCCGGATGAACAGTTTTACCATCTTGCAAAATATGTGGTACTTTTAAAGATAAAATGACTTTCCATTGATCTATTGTTAGATAAGCTCCTTAAGAAACACATTTTTATTCAAAGTTGTTTCAAAGTTTCGCATTGCCGTTGGTTATCCAATCCTATCCAATGTTTTAATACGAATTCCACCTACCTTTGGTCCTTGCGTTTATCTTCCGGTATAAGACTCAGCACTGACATGCTTTCACAAACAAAAACTCATTTTCCGTACAAAACTCTTGTAAAATCAGACTCGAAAGCGAGCCGTTCTTGTTTTCAGCAGCTGTTGTGGATCGCGTTGCTAAGCAACGGTGACGTCACAAAAGATTTTTCTTTTTTACTAAGCAGGTTGGATTAAAGTGTACTCACTGTGAGTATGATAACAATGTGTTTATTGCTTAGTAAATCACGCATGCAACAAGGTCAAGAATTTAATTTCTATTTATATAAAACTAATCTTAATTTATGATTTTGCTTGCAAAATATTAATTTAACTATAGTAACATGTAATTTAAAAAGTAGTGCTGTACACCGCAAGGAAAACGTTAAGGGATTTAAGAATAACAGTGGATACCCAATAGACTTACATATTTTGTATTTAATTAAATTTAACTGTGATTATCAGCTTGCCCACGTGGAAGCCAACGTAAATTGCTTTTACGGACAATTGTCACTACTTAGAGTACCCTAGCCAGATAGGGCACGCCAATGAACGGATTGACGGACGAACGGATAAGCACACGGATGAACGTATGGACGGACGGATGCAGAGACAAGCGGACGGACAGACGGATGCAGGGACAAGCGGACGGACAGACGGATGCAGAGACAAACGGACGGACCGACGGATGGAGGGACAAGCGGAGG